>PVKP010020455.1:0-40712 GCA_004027715.1 Plecturocebus donacophilus
TTCTAAAAAAAAAAAAAAAAAAAGTATTGCCATTCTTCAGCCTGAATCTGGAAATTAATTCAGAAATAATTGTTAAAGTAATCTTTTCTCTATTACTATAATTACCAGTATATTGACTTGAAGATGTATTCCTAAGAATCTTCAGTTTTCTTATATTTAATTTTGCTCCCAACCACAAGCAGGTTTGCACCCTGTTGATGACAGGTGACATCTCCATAGTCAATGGTTTTCTGGCTTCATGTAAAAGTAATTTTATATCTGTTGTTTCCTGTTTTCAATACAATTTCTGAATAAAGTTAACTATATATCTAATGGCAGTACCCCTTTCATTCTAATAGCAGGTTATTTTTTTACCCTCCCATTTTGTTTATATTTCAAATAATTACCAGGTATTTTTAATTTTATGTTGAAAATAAACTTAAGTCTGCCCTCCGCCTCCAATACAAAGTGACTTAAAAATGACAGAAAGCACGTATAACTTACAGATCGATAATTGCTGCGATTGCTAGGCAAGGAAGCAACCAGCAAGCTAAATCACACAATTACATTCAAAGCCTCTGCCTAAACATAGTGTGATTCAAATCTAATTATGTCTTATTGGTCCAAATATGTCACATAGCCAGGCCTAACAGTGGATATGGAAATGTAATTTGCCTAGAGAGAGATACTTCATTTTTTACTGCAAAGAGCATAGGTGGATAATTCTTTTATTGGGTAGAGAGAGAATATTTGGGAGCAAAAATGAAATCCACCTGCTTTCTCTATCTCTTTTTACTGATACTCCCTTCAGATTTCTCCATCCAAAGCACATAGGATTTTGTTACTTTTATGCATAAAATTCTGTTTTGTCTCCAGGTGGCTTACAGGTAATCCAGGCTTCTTAATGGTACACATAAGATCCTTCAGAATCTGCTCTCCTACATGGCAACAGTCTCATACTTGCCACTCTCTCTTTGTTTCTCAAGTGGGATAGTATCTTGAAAGTTGAGTGAAGAAGAGATTCCGAAGGACCAATGAAATGAGCCAAGTATTGTTAACAGACAAAGCGTGGTGAGACTTGGTCATGTGCCTTTGATTTAAAAATACGGAAGTAATTTGGGACTCTGAAGAAAACAGTTTTGTTGGAATAACAAAGGCAAAAACTTGAGTGGAGTGGATTCAAACATAGTCAACAACAAGCATTAAAAACAGGGATCAGGAAATCTGAGGAACAGTGAGGTGACTTGAAGCATATGTGAGGTCCAGAAGTTTTTTGTTTGTTTCTGTTTCTTTTTAATATGAGAGAAAATGAATTTCTGACTGTATGTTGATTAGAATGATCCAGTGAAGAGGAAAATATTATCGATGTGTAAAGTATACAAGAGACTCAAAGCAATATCCCTGAGTAAGCAAGAGAAACGAGAGCTCAGGGATGATGGAGTCTGGCCCTAGATGGCTGGGAACACATGTGTGTTACTTGAGGCAGACCTGAAAAAACAAGATGAAGAACATAATGCGTGAAAACCAAGGCAAGCAAGCAAATAGATGTGATTGTAGGAAGTTAGAAAATATTTCTTCCGTTTTCATTAATATCATTAGTGGATAAGCAAGAAAGTTTATAAGCTGAGAGTGAGGATCATGGGTCTGAAGACAGAGGACAACTTAGAAAATGCTTCTATGATAGAGTAAGAGATGGAATGGATAGAGATACATGAAACAACTTACAGGCTGTCACAGGCACATCACTATTTTGAGCTGTTGACTGACGGGCATATAGATTTGACTCTGCGATATATACATACATGAAGTGTTGGCAGTATTGGAAGTCGATCCATTATCAAGAATGGTACAGTTACACTGGCTCAAGGATATTATACTGTAAAATGACAGAAGCTTGTAATTAGTAAAATTTAAAAGTGTAAACTTTTATTTGGTCACTGGTGTCATCCTGACTGCCCCAGGAGGCATGGTTCACATCTGCTTTTCCCATGCTCTGGCTCTCCTTTCACAACGCTATTGTTCACCATGGAAAACCAGGGTTTCCGTGACAGGTAAGCAGAACTAGACCTTGAATGGAAGAAGTAAGGTAACCATGGCACATCCTATGGCTGATGGGAAGCAATGACGCAAATCTTCTAAAGGTTTCTGGTATGTTAATATGGGCAAGTGATACATCTTGTGGATGGCTAAGGATGTTAAGAATGAGAAGCAAACATTGTAGCCCCCTGAAGCAAGATAAACCTTTTAAGCAAACTAAGACCACAATGATCTAGAAAAGAGATGACATAATGTGTATTTGACCTTATTGGAAAGTATAAGTTCTCAATAATTTTTATTAAAGGCAATACTGTATATTAGTGAAACAAATATATGAGAATTCTGTACAAAAAATTGGTCAATAAACAAAAGACAATTGGAATTTTTTAATTGTCCAAAAAGACTTCAAACCTAAGATTTGCTATTTTTGAAGGTTCAGAAGATATGCAGTATTTCTTTTATACGTTTTTGTGTATGTATGTGTGTGTGATGCAGATAATGGGTATAATAAGTGAGGACTCGGATTTAAAATACACCTGCATTCTATGCTTAGCCTATGTTCAAGCCTATACCCCAAATCATGAAGTCTGTCATTTTAAATGTCTATGAAGGCAGATTCACTTTGCCCTAGAGGCGGAAATTAAGGAATTGCCCTTGATCATCTATCCAAAGAGATAATGGAGAAATATGTCAATATACAGAAGAGATGAGTGGTGTATTATTCTAATCATTCTATTTTTGGCCAAATTAACTTCCCACTTTTGTGTTTAATTTTTATACTGACAAATATTACAAATAGAAGCAGCCAATCTCAGATTTACCTCATTGCCTGAAATCTACCTAGTAACTGATGTCGCAACTATCTCCTTTTAACCAGTAAGCATATGAATTACAAATTTGAACTACCACATAGCTATTAATCATTCTGAGTGATAGCCTTCCAGTTTGAGAGAAACTATTAATCTGAACCAAGCAATGATTGAGTAACTAGCATGGGGTGAAAAGATCTGTTTATTCTTCACCATATGTTTAACACCTCTAAACTTGCTTTCTTGGCTACATTCCAAGGCTGTCTGGGACTCACTGAGACTCACACAGCAAGTCACACAATGTTTCTACAGGTCATTGACTGTGCACTTAAGCACCACTAACTGGCATGCCTTTCTGAGGCTGAGGATAATTTTTTGACAATAATTTTGTTTTTCTCTCATTAGTAATAAGTCATCACTTGTTAAATAAGATGCAGTTGAGACTATGTTTACTTTTATCAACTCATGAATTCAAAGTTTTAGTATCTATAGGAAATGAAGATGAACTAAAGAATGGCTGAGCCATGAGAAAAGACTGTTTCTATTATTCTCTGTTTTTCTTTTCTTTTCTTTCTTTTTTTTTTTTTTCCTCAAGACAAGATCTCACCTGTCACCCAGGCTGGAGTGGCATGATCATGGCTCACTGAAACCTCAGTCTCTCTGAGCTTAAATAATCCTCCCACCTTAGACTTCTAAGTAGCTGGTATCACAGGTACACACTACCATGTCCAACAATTTTTTTATTTTTTATTTTTATGAGAGACAGGGTTTCACTATGTTGCCCAGGTTGGTCTAAAATTCTCACCTCCTAAAGTGCTGAGATTACAGGTGTGAGCCACTGTGCCTGGCCTCTGCTGAAGTTGTTAACAAAATTTGTTATTAAGATTTAATGAGTGTCATTTTCCTTAATATTTGCTCTTGTGTCCATTCAAGGGGTTACTAGATCCAAATCTTAACCACAGCATTTTGTTGTTGTTATTATTTCTTTAAACCAGGGTATCACTTATTCATCAATTTTTGAAAACATCTGAGTCGTATTTCTAGTTGCTCATCTCACAGAACTTTAGTTTATGGCATTAAACATAATTTCCAGGTCACAGGGCACACATTTAAAAACATTTACTTTAATATTCACATTTTATATAGGTTGAATCTTTGAGGTATTATCAGAGGTTCTTATGTGTTAATTTATTCATGAAATTGTACGTCTTCAAAGGAAAACATTTTTTTCTGTAACTGTACACAAAATATGCTCACCTTAAGGTTATTTATATATACTTGTATACAAGCACACTGGGAAGTGATTGACAATGCTGCTAAGTTCTCTCTGAGCCTACAAGCTATAGATGATACCTTTAAAATTGGCAAAAAACTAATTAATCTGGCCTGAGAAAACCTTTCTCCCTAACCTGATAACAGTATGTAACAGTAGGAAACTCACAATTTTCACGATAAGGGAACCCAAGAGTGAAGGATGTGTATAAAAATATTCAAACAATAAAATTACTTTTTTCTCTACCATAAAAAGGAATGGAAATCATACCCTGTCATTCTCTGAGGTGTTTTCAAAGTACTCGACAGCAGGCTTTTTAAGTACTGTAGTTGATCATAAAAATCACAGATTGAGTTAAGAAGATTGTGTGTGTTTGTCTTTTTAAGTTGTTTCCTTTATCAACTTGGCACCTAAAGCCTATGGTGCTTAAATTGATGTTTACTTAAACTGCCGCTGAGCAATCCTTCTTCTACCCTCTAGGGAGCCAGCAACATCTTTTAAAGCTTCTTGAGAAGCTAATGTGTCTTCTCCAGCCTAAATCATGTCCCTCAGCTTTAGTCATGCTACTAGTAAAAGGTCATTTTTTTCATGGTAAAATCATGACACTCATAGAGATATTAAATATAAAATAGATATGTGTTAAGGGTTTTATTTAACTCATCAATTAATGAGAGGAACAGTAAGGTGCTACAACTGGTTCTGAGAAGAATTCATAAAACCACACATGTATTAGGCACTCTGGAATGCCAAACTGAATTTATAAATAGATACAAAATTGGTCAATATCCACAGGGAATAATCAATTGCTTTCCACTGGACAGAGTTTATTTGTATATTTATAGGCAAAATCATTTGCAATATGATCTTTTTTATAGTTTAACAAATTTGAAAAACACCTCAGATAAAATGGAAGGCAGAGATAGCTATTAATTGAAAACAGCCTACTCGGTGATCAGTTTAGCCCACTTCAAAGTTGTTCACAGAGTTACCTGATTCTACGAAATACACACGGGAAATACTGAGGAACAACTCGTAATGTCATGGCTAACAAAAAGTTAGATGAAATGTATGCTTCCAATAAAAAATCTTAATCTAATTGTCAAAGACATTTTTACAGGATTATTAATTCTTGTATTTATAATACAAGAGTTAAAGGACTTATTTTACAGATTATGGATATAACTTGTACTTGCTGCAACCTACATAAACAATTTTTGACAAGATGTTCTCAAAAATGTAATGCCATTGTTTGAAGTTGGTCACAGCTGCAACTGGAAATTTCCTCATTAAATAATTTATAGAAAATGATTTGGCAGGAACATGCATGAGAACTTGGTATTTTTGTTGTTTTCTGAAATTGTTCAATAAAACTCTAGAGTAACTAGAGAACCTGAGTCATACCATGTTAGAAATTTGCATACTTAGGGAAAAATAGTTTAATTCCATTCATATTGTTTTCCTTTATTTATTGTGTGTGCACACACATGTGTGCATTTGTACAGACTTTGAGGTGAATTTCCTAACCATTTCTGCCTCTTTTCCTGCACACACACACACACACACACACACACACTCTCTCTCTCTCTCTCTCTCTCTCTCTCTCTCTCTGTTAGACTGAACATCATAGATTGGTCTGTTTTCATAATGGCTGATTGGGCACACCATTTATTGAAAAAGTAAATCATATTTCTCTAGTCATATTTAACGTCTTTTCATCTCTTCTTGATCCACTTTTAACTCTTCTTACTCTGTCATCGACCTAAGAGGCTGACCCAGCTTACAATGAAAGTCTTGGTTTCTATGCCCTGTCTTCTATTTCAAATCCCAATGTGATACACAGTGGGAGACTGGAGGGAAGGGGAAAATGACGTCAGGGATTTATTGCTCAAGCTCTCTCTCTGCTAAGTCAGTCAAGCTTCCAGTGTCTTTGAACCAAAGGTTGCTGTTCCTCTCAAGGCAATCTTCTCTATAAGTCTGTCTGTCAGTCTGTCTGTCTGTCTGTCTGTCTCTCTCTCTCTCTGCATTGTGTTCTGGTACCTGCTTCCTCCTTTGATTACCTCTGGCTTTTGCAGTAATAACTCCTCTGCTGTATGCCCATGGATTCCATTATAAATATGTGTTTTATTGATAAATCATCTTGGAATAATCTAAATATGGGTGACCTATGTTTTCTGTTGGACTCCTGCCTGATATTATTTATAAATATGCTTTTATCTTCTGAACTATGTGGCTAGCCAGTAGAGTAAAAGTTTGCAAGATTTTAATCCAGGTTCATGAGAAAGTAGAAGCTCTTTCAAACCTGCAAGCTTGACCAGGGGTGAGCAAACATCATCTGTAAAGAACCCAAAGAGTAAATGTTTTAGGCTTTGTAGGCCATGATAATACCAGCCATAGATAATAAGGAAACAAGGACATAGATGTGTTTCAATAAAACTTTATTTAAAACACAAGGGTGTGGTGGTGGTGGTGGTGGTTATGATTGTGGTGGTGATGCTGATTTTAGCCTTTGGTAAAAGTTTGCTGACCCTGGACTAGACCATAAAATGCAAACTAGGTTTATAAAAGTTCCACCATTGTGGGTGTTTCTTACAAATGCCATTATTAGCAAAGCAATATTTTGTTTTACTTTATGCTTTAGCATTTTTTGGGGGAGGGAATTTTTTTTCTTATAATTTTAGCTATTGGACATTGAATTTGACATTAGTCAGACATTTCTAATATTTTGCATGACATTATTTTCAGTTTTAAGTATCATAATGCAATTCCATTCTGAAGCAAAATCACTGCTGAGTATGCTAATATAAAAAGTAAAATTTGTAAGTTTTTAAAAAAATTGGATTAAATTAGTGCTCTGCTAAGGTAGCATCCTGTTCTGCAATGAAATACCTTCCTTCACAGACAATTATATAAGGACCTATGCTACTAACAAATAAATTCACCACCCATTCAGATTCATTACTTGTTTTCAAATTTCTGAGACACTTCTGTATTCCACGACTTCATTTATATATTATGTCTAGAAGAAGATATTGTAATTTAGATTCTCCCCTTGCCAAGTCTTTCCCCCTTACTTTTCACAAGCATTGTTCCTTACTGCATGCAAAGAGGCTCAGAGATTATTTTGCAGGTTACCTGACAGTCTTATTAATTGGTTTTTTCAACATAAGTAAATGTAAATGTTTATAACTTATATAATAGAATAGTTCATTATATTTGTCTGTTACTTGCTACTAGAGTTAAGATAATAAGTTTTTATTTTACTTTCACTTACTTCTTTTCCAGGTTTCTTCCTGTCTGTATGTAGGTCTGAGTTTCTGACCATGTTATTTTTCTTCTTTAACTTACTATTTCTTCCTCTAACTTCTCTTACTTATTTCTTTTCCAGTGTTCTTCCTTTCTTTATGTAGGTCTGAGTTTCTGACCCGTATTATTTTCCTCTCTAACTTTAACATTTCTTGCAAGTCTGGTCTACTGCCAACAAACTATTCTTGATTTTTGTTTAAGAGAGTGGAGGCCGGGTATGGTGGCTCACACCTGTAATCCCAGCATTTTGGGAGGCCGAGGGGGGTGGATCACAAGTCAGGAGACCAAGACCAACCTGGCCAACATGGTGAAACCCCATCTCTACTAAACATACAAGAATTAGCGGAGCATGGTGGCACATGCCTGTAATTCCACCACTCGGGAGGCCGACGCAGGAGAACTGCTTGAACCCAGGAAGTGCAGGTTGCAGTGAGCTGAGATCACGCCACTGTACTCCAGCGTGGTGGCAGAGTGAGACTCTGTCTCAGAAAAAAAAAGTCTATTACTACTCCACTTTTGAAGGACAGTTTCACAGGGATTTTTTGTAGGTGAGTCATTTTTTTTTCTGTCCATTAAATATTTCACTCTACTCTCTTCTTGCTTGCGTGGTTTCTGAGGAGAAATTTTATGTAATTCTTGTCCTTGGTCTTCTATAGATAAGGAGTCCCCACCACCATCACCTCTAGCTTTTTTCAGTATTTAATCTTTATAATTGATTTTTTGAAGTTTGAATGTGTAATATGCTTAGGTGTATTTTTAAAAATATTTATCCTGTTTAGAATTCTCTGAGATTCCTGGGTTTGTGGTTTGGTGTCTGACATTAACTTGTGGGAACTCTCCATCATTATACCTTTAAATATTTCTTCTATTCCTTTCTTCTTGTTCTTTCATTCCCATTATGTGTATATTACACTTTTTCTAGTTGTCCCATAGTTCTTGATTCTATCTCGATAGAAACTTCCAAATTCTGGATTTCTTACTTTAAGTCTTAGTTCACCTTACTTTTCAAATCTGGAAGTTTTGATTGAGATATCCTCAAGCTCAGTTGTTCCTGCCTCAGTTGGGCTCGGTCTACTGAGCCCGTGAAGGCATCCCCTATTTCTGTTACAGTGATTTTGATCTCTAGCATTTTATATTATTTTATTCTTAGATTTTCCATCTCTCTGCTTACCTCATCCATTGCTCTTGCATGCTGTCTACTTTACCTGTTAGAGCCCTTGGCATTATTTTAAAAATTTCTAGTCTGATAATTCCAACATCCCTTCCTTGTCTGGTTCTGATGCTTGCTCTTCTCTCTTCAAACTGTGTTATTTGCCTTTTAATGTGACTTGCAGTTTTCTTTCTTGATAGTTGGGCATAACGTATTGTAATGCAATGATAAAGTGTGGAGTTGGAGTGAATTCTATAGTTCTATGATTCTCAGTCTTTCAGTGACCCTGTGCCTCTGTTTTGTGAACTTTAAAATCTGTTCTTCAGAATGGATGGGGCTAGAGCAGGCTGGAGTTGGTTACTTCTCTTCACACAGATCATTTAGGCTCCAGAATCGCCACAGCAGCGTAGGCTGGGGTAAATTGACTTTGCTTGAGTTCAGTCTGTTGAGAATAGAATGGTTTGGCACATTTCAAGTGTTACTTTATCCCTCTCCCACTAGAATTATGAGAGGATTTTTTCTTCAACAATCAGTTTGAAAACCTGGTTGAACTGTTGGAGGGAAAATTCACAAAAGCATCGGGTCCCTCCCCCTTCTGACTGGGTTCTCCTGGAGTGTTTAACTCTCAGAGTTGTCTACTGTAAGCCTCCAGCAATTTATCAACTGCAATTCAGGTTTTTCCACCCCGGAGGTTGTCCTCACAAAGGTTTCCACTATAGCTTTTGTTTCTGTTTATTTTTAGCTTGTAAGTTGTGATTCTCTGTGTGCATCCTTCTGTCTCTTCAATTTTGCAGGCAGCGATTTGCCCTGTGGCCTCATTGTGTTGACAGATCTAAGAAGGGTTTCTGGCTTTTCAGTTTATTCTGCTTTTTGCTTGTTAGGATGCAGTGTTGACTTTGGAACTTCTTATATGCCAGAATGGAAACACAAAATCTAATTAGTGCTTTTGACCATTATGGCTTTTTCTGTATTACTTGCTTAATATGATCAACTTTAAAAAAGAGACAATACTGTATTAATAGCTATATTTCAATGTCTTCATAGGTTTCCTAAACATAATTTCTCAGATTTCCTTTTAACAAGTGTCTTTTGATACATTTCAACAACTTAGAGAGTGAGGTTTTGTATACATTAGGTTTTGAAAGGATAACCTCAAAGCAATGCTGCATTTTGGAAACTTAGACCCAAGGACAGACAATATTTTTTACTCATTAATTCAACCTCTTAAGGGAGTTATGTTTTTTCCTGTGTATTGACCTCGTCAAGCTCTCTTTGCTCTCCTGGATTTTCAGTTGCCAGTATGACTCAATTCTTTCATAACAGCATGTATTTTTCAATTAAACATGTCCAGACCTCAGATTACCAGAAACATTATTTCCCATAAACTTAAAATATTTTCAAGTCTTTTTATCTTCTGCTTATTTATACATACTTTTAACTATAATTGGCTCATATGAGAAACAAACATACAGACCCATCTAGATCTTCCCATACTATAATGTACATATGTGAAAATGGAAGTGCTATTGCCACAGAAAGTCACCAAGTACAAAGAAGGATGCACTGTAATTTGTCCGCCAGGCAATCGAACATCCTACTTGGTCCCTGTCTTAGGTATGACACTATTGCATGCTCTGCCATGCAGGTCTAAAACCTTGTATCACACATACATTCATTAAAGATATTTTTAGAGTTACAATGTATCAGGTTCTGGGGATAAACTAAGGAATAAATGGAAATCACAACTTTCTTATTATACTAATAGTCTATTGAGGAAGGCAATGTTAATCAAGGGTGAAATTTGATTAATATTGAATAATAAGTGCTACTTTATGAGTTCTACATGAACAGTAACAGGGTCACTGAGGAAGAAGTTCTTCTGGAATTGGTGATATGAACATTAATAAATAAGTATGAATTATTTCTATTGAGGTAAAAGTAATGAGTGAATGTCAGGAAGAGGCAAAACCTTGGCAAGTTGAGAAGAGACCGTGGTTCATGACAGTTGGAGTCGAGTGTGTGAGTGTAGGACTGAGATTGAAAAGGTAAGAGTACCCAGATGGCACACAAGCTTGTAGAGAGATATGGAGGTCGACCTATTGGAAATGGGGAGCTGTTGAAGGGTTTTAAGTAACATAATATGATCCGATTTTCAGTTTTGAATAATCACTCACTTGAACATAGAAAATAGATTGAGACAGGAAAATATTAGAGGCAAACAGAATATCTATGAAGATTCTGCCTTAAATCACAGAAGAAAAGAATGAACAACATATATTGCTTGAACCAGGTCAGTAGCATTAGGGAAGACAATACAAATTCTAAAGATTTATGAAGTCCTTGCCTATACCTATGTCCTGAATTGTTTTGCCTAGGTTTTCTTCCAGGGTTTTTATGGTGTTAGGTCTTATGTTTAAGTCTTTAATCCATCTGGAGTTCATGACTAAAACACCAAAAGCACTGGCAACAAAAGCCAAAATAGACAAATGTGATCTAACTAAACTCTAGAGCTTCTGTACAGCAAAAGAAACAATCATTAGAGAGAATCAGCAGCCAACAGAATGAGAAAAAATTTTGCAATCTACCCATCTGACAAAGGGCTGATATCCAGAATCTACAAAGAACTAAAGCAGATTTACAAGAAAAAAACAAACAAACCCATTCAAAAATGGGTGAATGATATGAACAGACACTTTTAAAAAGAAGACATAAAAAATGCTCATCATCACTGGTCCTTAGAGAAATGCAAATCTAAACCACATTGAGATACCACCTCATGCCAGTTAGAATGGCGATGATTAAAAAAAAACTGGAGACAACAAATGCTGGAGAGGATGTGGAGAAATAGGAACACTTTTACACTGTTGGTGGGAGTGTAAATTAGTTCGACCATTGTGGAAGACAGTGTGGCAATTCCTCAAGGATCTAGAAACAGAAATTCCATTTGACCCAGCAATCCCATTACTGAGTATATACCCAAAGGATTATAAATTGTTCTATTAGAGAGACACATGCACACATATGTTCATTGTGGCACTGTTTACAGTAGCAAAGACCTGGAACCAACCCAAATGCCCATCGATGATAGACTGGACTAGGAAAATGTGGCACATATACACCATGGAATACTATGCAGCCATAAAAAACGATGAGTTTGTGTCCTTTCTAGGGACATGGATGAATCTGGAAACCATCATTCTCAGCAAACTGACACAAGAATAAAAAATCAAACACTGCATGTTCTCACTCATAGGTGGGTGTTGAACAATGAGAACACATGGACACAGGGAGAGGAGCATCACACACTGGGGGCTGTTGAGGGGGCTAGGGGAGAGTCAGTGGTGGGTGGGGAGGTTGAGGAGGGATGACATGGGGAGAAATGCCGGATATAGATGATGGGGGGACGGAGGCAGCAAACCACCTTGCAATGTATGTACCTATGCAACAATCCTGCATGATCTGCATGTGTACCCCAGAACCTAAAGTACAATTAAAAAAAAAGATTTATGGGACCCAGGCCTATAGCTTTTGGCTTGGTCAGCCTAATGAATGGTGGTGTTCCTTATTCACTTATTTATTTATGCTATAGAAATATATTTTTGAGAACACAGGAAGAGTAGTTAAGATTTCTAGTTCAGGACAAGATGAAACAAGAACATTCTACCATATTTATTTATATTTACCATACATATATTACAAATAAAAACTGTGCACAAAATACATAAAACAATCATTAAAAGACATTGAAAGAGAAATAAAAAGACCAGAAAATGGGCATTCCTATAAGACCAAATGTTTTTGACTAAATTTGCCTTATTCCAGAAGAATACTACTCAAAATTCTATACCGTTCTGTCTTCCCACTGACTGTTATGATCATGTAGACTATAGATAAAGCCTTGCCAACCATTTTGACATGCAGTCATGAGACAATCCCCCTTCTTATTCCTGCAAACACTGCAGAGCCCTTGGAGTGAAGCCCTGTTGGCCTTCCCAGCCTCATGCTAAGTGAGTGACAACAAAGACACAGTTCCCCATCTCTCCCAGTTAAAGACTCAGAGAAGGATTACAGAGAAGTAGGAGCTGGAGAAAATAATTATTTAAATCTATGTATGAAGTACTGTTAAAAGTTTTGAAGGACCATGTATAAAACCAATCAGACACGACAGAACAAAAACACTAAACCATTTTATGAAATAACATCAATATCTCAGATTCACTGCTAAGAAGCACTCAAGTGAAGCAGACTAGAATTGCATGAAAATATTTTGAAAACTAAATTGATAATCAAATCGTAGCCCACAAAATTGAGCAAGAAAGTGCATTCTGATCCTAAAAGGTTAACAGTTTGCTAAACTAAAATATTTAAATAGGAACCCAAATCTCACAACTAAATACTCACAGTGTTCAGGACATAAGTCAAAATTAGTTTTGCTAACAAGATCAGAAAAATCTCAGTTTTGAATGAGGAAAGAAAATCAACAAATACCAACACTGAGATAACATAATGTTGGAATTATCTGACAAATATTTTAAATCAGGTATCATAAAAATGTTCCAACAAACAATTATGAACACTTCTGAAACAAGTGGAAAAATATAAAGTCCAAACAAATAGATAAAATAATAAAGAAACAAATAGAAATTCTAGAATTTTATTGAGCAATGACTGAACTAAAAATTAAAGTGTGTTAGTAGAATGAATGTGAAAGAGAAAAATCATTAGAAATTTGAAGATAGAACAATAGAAAATATCCAATCTTCATAAAAGACATGAAAATGATTTTAAAAACATGAACAGAGGCTTTTATATTTTAAAATATAAAAAATTAAGACAATATAAAAATTATGACCCAATTTTATGCAGCCCACCAAAAAAATTTTTCTAATATAATGATAGGTAGGTTACAAAATAATATAAAACTATAGATCATATAAATACTAATTAAAAGAAATCTGAAATGGCATTATTATTTTCAAAGTAGACTTGAAAGCAAAGAGTATTACCAGTGACAATGTAGGACATTACATGTTGGCAAAAGACTTTTATGCAGACGACAAAACATATATAAATCTGTATATGCAATAGGGCTTCAAAATAACTGAAGTAAACCTTAATAGATCTCAAAGAACACATAGAAAATCCACAGGTGTAGTGTGTGACTCCAACACCCCTACCGAGTAATGTATGGAAGCACTAGAAGAAAGCAAATCGGTATGAAAATAGGAGAGCTGAACAACACCATTAATCAATGAGATCTAGTTGATATTTGGAGAACATTCCATCCAACATTATTAGAATGCTATTGTTTGCAAGAAGAAATGAGAGTATGGAAAGCAAGTGACTAGTATTGCCATAGGAAAATAATAGTTTTATTTATGACATACCAAATATTTTACTTAAGAATATTCTTATGAATTTCATACAACAATAGTACTCTTTGCAGCTCTTCAGTTAACAGATAAGTTCTTTCTGGCTTGGGATATTATTTAAATTATCAGCATAAAAATTGATCAGAGCAACCTAAAGACATTACAGATTTTGGTATATTTATATTACAGATAAAAGTAAAATTTCATTCTAAATACATCTAACATTAAGACTGGTGGATTTTTTTCCATAGTATTTCACTTTTTTATGGATGAATGTCAATTTTTGCTGGAATGACACAGGATCCAGCACCAGCCCTATTGTTATTTTTCTTACCATATTAATAAAGACTGACAATTTTTAAATACAAGACAGAGGGAAATTTCTTATACCAATGTCACTTAACAAGTCTGAACTACTTGCTGAATTCACAAGGTTATCTACCCCAAATTTAATTTTGAAAGTCCATCAGATGATTTTTCATGAGAACTTCATTTTGTTGAAAGCAAAGATTGGAAACTACTTGATTGCAAAAGTTGGTTACTTATAAATAAGAGACATTTACACATACTGTCAATATCAAGATTTGTAAATGCCCTTCTGTATAGGACCACAGAAGTGTAAGAACTTTTGACACTATGTCACAGGAAGAGTCCAGATATGCTTTCCATTTTTAAGTGTGAAATAAAGGAAATCACAAAAAGACCATTGTGGAAGACAGTGTGGCAATTCCTCAAGGATCTAGAAACAGAAATTTCATTTGACCCAGCAATCCCATTACTGAGTATATACCCAAAGGATTATAAATTGTTCTGTTATAGAGACACATGCACATATATGTTCATTGTGGCACTGTTTACAGTAGCAAAGACCTGGAACCAACCCAAATGCCCGTGGATGATAGACTGGACAAGGAAAATGTGGCACATATGCACCACGGAATACAAAAAGAGAGATGGGAAAAAATTACCTCAGGAGCTTCACCATGGGTGATTTCCTATGCAGATTTAAAAAAACATAGTGCATATAAAAGGTAAAGATCTAGAAATCGGTTTCCTTAAAACAGTGATATATTGATGTCCTAAACTTTTTATTTTTTTCTGAAAAATCTCTGTAATTGTATGCCTTTCTGCTTCATTCTAGCAACTTCTTTAAATTCAAATACAATCTAATGTAAAGCATTTTGTATTTATGTACAAATAAGTAATTTCCATGCCTTTCTTTAACTTGCATTATAGTTGTCTTTGTATTGTATTGTATCATGCATTGTTGTGGCTTTCTTCCAGCATCTTACACAGTATCGTATCAAAAATATGCTTATGGAATAAATGAACTTAGAAATAGGAAGGTAGTAACCTAGCAAAAAATATCCTTTGGACTTAGTAAGTGTATTTCTGTGGAAGAAGGTGAATGCTAAGAGCAAAGTCTCTGGAGATATGTGCATATGAATTTGGTCTTCATCTTCCTATATTAGGTATGCTACATAAACTTCTTTCAGACTTAGTGTTTAGGTGAAATTGGGACAGTCTCATTTATCCACAAGATTACAGTAAGAATTAAATGAGACAATGCAAAGGTCCTGGAATTTAGTAAATCTTCAAAAAAATCAATTTATTGTTATCATTATTATTACCAAACTTTGTGATGTGACACACTCTATATTACTATTAGCATATATATATTAATTATATATGTAGTCCCATGCTGTAGATGATAATGCATGAAATAGTCTGATATATACTTTTTTGAAGTTTCTCTAACAGTGAAATCATTTGTTGCTGTGGAGGAAGAATTACTCAGCGAAGCACTACTAGTTTAGCTTAACTGCATCATGATAAAAGAGAGAACTAAAAATAAGACAGGAAGAAAAAGAGAAAATTGAGGAAATGTAAGCAAGAGACAGTAGGAAAGTTTAAGTAAAAATCAAATATGTAAAATGGAATCAGAAGTGAAACTAGTGTATAAAAATTATATAATGATAATGACACTAGCATTTGTAAATGTTGTGACTTTTAATATACATTTTTATCTATTGTCTAATTGAGTTTCTTACCAATTTTGTGAATAGATGGGAAAGAAAAGTAATTTGTTTTCAAACCAGAGAGCTAGGGCTAGGAGATGGAGATTTTGGATTTTTAAAAATGATATTTAAGTATTAAGGAATAAATGTTTGTCTATTCTCTTCCTTTAGTAGAGATACATCCTGGACAAATGAGGAACAAATACTTGTAAATCATGCTGGCCGTCTTTCTGCTCTTTCATCTCAATATGCAATTATCATGTCTTCAAGTATCCTTCAATATTCTTTCTGTCTCATTACATCCATTGCCCCTGCCCTTATCATTTTTGACTGGAGTACTGTAAATGCTTCCTAACTAGGTTTTAAGCCCTTCTTGGCTCCTTCAGAATATCTTCCTAGTTCCCACTAGAATGATCTTGCTAAAATAGCAATGTAAGGGTCCTATTCTTTCAGTGAGTACTCATCACATTCAGTATAAAATACAAACTCCTTGGCATGACATGTAAGGGCCTTCTTGATCACAAACCATTTTCTCATAGATATCCATTGTTCAGGTAATAGAGAAGGAACTAAAAGCCTTGGAATAGCCTATGTTCTGTAAATGATATGCCTTCACACAAACGATTTCCTCTCTTTGAAATGCTTTCTGTCCCTCTTCTGGCCACTTCTTCTGGTGCCTGAAGCTTCAGCTCTGATATGACCTTGCCTAGAAACTCTTTAAAGAACTTTTCTCTTGCACGACCTCCCTGGTCCAGATTGTGTTCCAACACCCTCATAATACGTCACAATTGTTGTTCCTATTCAGTTTATTAGTTCTTTCATTCTTGCAGTAAATATAAATGCTTTCTATATTTAAAACACCATTCTGAGTCAAGAATACAGTAAACAAACCTGGCAACATTTTATCTTACAAAGCTTACAACAAAACAGAGGAGGTTGCAAACAGCTAAACAATTTCAGAGCAATATGATACTTGCATAAATGAGCAGTACACTGTTGATCTAATTTTTCTGCTCTCTTTTGTATACGTGGCTAAGATCTTATTGCCGGAGCTCATTTGGAAGCAGGAACTACAGCTTTGTCACTATGTTTTCACTGCCAATATCATTATATTCATGTTGATGGAGCCTGATACATGTTTTTGGAACTAATAAATACATATGCATTATTTAAAAATAGGATCTTCTAAGAGATTCTATAACTACTGTTAATCTATTCTTATGATTAATAATGTTTATTCTTAAAATATTGTCTTCACATTAGGCTTAAATTTATACTTTGTATGTGAGAGAATGTTCTCTTAAGTTTCTGGAGAAAAATGGCAAGTCCCTTTATATATATGGAGGCTATCTAAAGGTTTCTGATGGCTTGAATTTGGTAATTTGATCCACTAGGATCTGACCTGCAGTAACATTCCTCGTGTCATCCTCAGTACTCTGCTTTTTCCCGTTCTGCTTCAGATGCACTGGGGTAGTTCCTCCCTCAGCTCTCCAGCATTTACAAATGCATCTGTCAGTAACACTCTCTCTAGATATTAAACACACAGATTTCTTTGCTGCTCAGATAATCCTTCCTTAAAAGTAGTGCCCTCACCATGTTCTCTTCATTCCTATAACTGGACACATTTTTCTCTACGGCACTTAAACATAAGCTCCATAAATACAGGGTCTTTCTCTTCTTCGATGTTGAATCACCATGGACCAGCCCATGTTCTCAGTTATGTTGAATGTAATGTTGACAACACAACTCTGAGAAAGTAGAAATAGTGAAGAGAGATTTGGCAGACATGGAGGGACTCAGAAACTAGGAGAAAACATCAGAAATGTAGAAGAGTTAGCAGTTCTATTCTTGGGACAGGAACATGAGATCTGAAATCACTGGTATTTCATGAGCTTTGATTGAAAGATACAGTTGTCCTCTGGAGACAGTTAGAGATGAACTAATACATCGTCCTCTGTAAGGAAGCTGACTTCTCTGTTTTTACTGACTCCTACCCTGGAGACAGTTAGAGATGAATTAATACATGGTCCTCTGTAAGGAAGCTGACTTCTCTGTTTTTACTGACTCCTAGGTTTGTGACATCAGGCCCACAGAGGTTGGGTAAATTTAAGTACACACATTTGGACTTCTATTCCATGGACAAAATCACCTCTGGTCTATCATTTCCTATCATCATTTATATGTTTAAATATACCTTTCAAATTGTAATAAAATAACTCAGATTTTCCATATTGATTTTAAGGCATTTGGCCGTATGAATTTTTGCAATTTTTCATCAGGATTTGACAAAAGGAGACTCGTAGAGTAAATGCATACCTATCATGTATATAAGAAATCTAGAACTTTTCAAGCCCTGGAGTTTTGAGTCATTATGAAATTAGTAGATAATGGATCATGCTAGGTTTACTATGTCTGGGCGTTCCATGGGTCACACTGGCTTATTAAACATAATGCTTTAAATATAGTAAAATAATGATAAAAGAACAAACTAAGTATTTTTTTTCTGATAACCTTGAATGTTTTTCATTATGTAAGAAAGTCACTTAATGATATGCCTTGCATGATTTAATGTTGATATTTAATTCTTCATAAACAATTTAACCTAGTTCTGGACTTGAAAGGCATGTAATCATTTAGGCTTATAATAATTTAAGCTTAATTTAGAGTTTCTAAATGAATACATGTTATTTGATTTCATTTTTTGCAAATGTGAGACATGAAAGGGAAAATTTGAATTCTGCAAACTCAAAAGGATTTTCCAGCTTAACTTCTGTTTTTGAAGAGTAGTTTCAATTTTCAACAGTCTGATAGATTTGACTGTTGGTATCACTTGTCATATTCCCTATTTATCAGTCCACTAAAACCAATAAAGTGCTATTAATATCCCTCTTCTTATCTTCTTGCCAACTATCCATGAAGAGCATCGATCAAGTAATTCCTGTATGAAGAATGCATCAATGCTGTAGTGACTTGTAATTGAAGGCATGTGGCTTCCGTCAATTCATATATTTAAGCTGTGCTTGCTAAATGTCGCAGAAAAAGATGTTATCACATAAAGAAATTTAATAACCTAATTAATCATTCAAATTAAGTGCATAATGTTAATAAAAGAGTTTTCTTGCATCATCTATTTCTAGGAACAAGAAAAATATAACTTCATTATTGAAGTGAACAGGGCCAGCTTTCCTCTTTGTCCTCCAGAGGCTTTATACATAAAGAGTAAGCTAGGTAAAAACAGCAGTCAGAGATTCTGGAGAGTCCAGACATATTAAAGGAAAGAACTGGCACCTAGTGATAAAACAAAACAACAAAAAAAATTAAGTCATCAAATTTTGCTTAAAAACAAAATTAAGTCATCAAAAATTGATTAAGTCATCAAATTCTATGTTTTAGAATCTCCACATCAAGATGAAATGAAAATTAGAGGAAGAAATAAGTATTGAATAAAACACTATTTGCCCTCATTCTAAATGCATCATTACAGGTTTATGATTTGCACTGCTTTTTAAAGGAAGAGTTGTGAGTTCTTTGGAACACTTCACTTTATGCTGCGCTGAATGAGGTAGCACATCTCTTATCTCTTATTTCCCCTTACAGCAACCCCGTATCCTTTTCCATTATTGATACTAGTTTAAGTGAAAATTTACTGAATTTCCTACTAAAAAATGTTTTAAAAAATATTTTTGCTTACCTAAAAAAAATTTAAGTAGCTTTTCTTCTGTGTAAATAATGACAGATTCATCATCTAGATTCACCTTCTGTTTTCTGTCATTATCTATCTATCTATCTGTCTTTATCTATCTGTGTATCTAATCTGTCTATCTTCTATGTATCTATGTATCTTCCTTCTATCTAATCTATCTATCTTCTATGTATCTATCTTCCATCTATGTATCTGTGTATCTAATCTCTTTCTTCTATCTATATATCTATCTTCCATGTATCTAATCTATGTATCTATCTATATTCTATGTATCTATCTTCCTCCTATGTATCTATGTATCCAATATATCTGTCTGTCTACCTTCTATCTGTCTATTATCTATCTATCTATCTATCTATCTATCTATCTATCTATCTATCTATCTGTCTATCTATCTATCTATCAATCATCTATCTGCCTACCTATCTGTTCTAATTTTTGGATGTGCCAAGGGTCAAGGATGCCAGGGAACCTCAAAGGGAAAGCATCCTCCATACTGAAATAGAAGAAATTCAGTGAACAGTGAGCAGCGAGCAGGTTAGACATTTCAAGCTTCCACATAGTTTTCAGCTTTAAGGAAACTTGTTTTTCTATGTTCACAGTGGAGCTTTACTAGGTACTTCCTTTTTAGCTGTATTGGCCATGCCTGAATTTCATGCTGACTTACATTAAGAAGAAAATTTTGATGTGGAAAACCTCAATGCATTTCTCAGTTTATCAAAATTAATTGAATACAGTCAATGAATACCAATACATGAGAGTCATTGTACATGTTCCAGTGGATAAGAAAATATTTTTGAAACTTCAATATCACTTGACAAGAAATCTGTTTAAATAAAAACATTGCAAGTACAGAATGATGGAAAAAAATATGTTGTTTTTCTTGATTAAGAACACCTACAGTCTTTCATAGAATACCCACGGGAAGCTCAGAAACATAATGGGAAAAAGTGCAAAATCTATTGAATGCTTTATTGGCTTAGTTATTCTCTGAATCAGAGTAGATATAAATACTCTCCTTGGCCTTAGGGCTGCCTTCAAAAATGCTTGTCTATATCAACTTAGATTGCAAAATAAATAAATAAATAAAGTGTCAGGAACTGTGTTAAGCTACTGCAGGCAGAGATTGAAAAATGGTGCAATAATATTCTAAGTAGTTGACTGAGATCAGAGCTGTTAAGAGGGAGTGACAGGTGGTGCATGCATCCCCAGGCCCTGACTCACTATATTCTAAATGGCACTTACTCTACCTAGACTAATCATCACAGCAGTCACATTTTACCAAACACTTCTTGTATTTCTCTTCTGTGGTTTCTGCTAAGGATAAGACATTTTAAAAACCATGTAAAGAAATGAAAATGATTAATTTGTCATGGATTCCAAATTCTGTGTTAAAATGTAAAGCTGTTGCACGAAATATAATTTGTCCATGTACCCTAAGTTTATAAACATTAAGATGTTATCGTAGGGTGGTATAATCTTTGTCTCTGTGTGTGTCTGTGTCTCTGCTGAAGTTTCAGCTGTTTGAGAGCCAGAAGCATATATTTGCATTTCTGTGTCCTTAGCACCTAGCACAGCATAAATACAGAATTTGATGAATGAATAAAAGAACAAATAGGATCATGTTAGTGATAGAAAATAAACATTATTTTTTTTGGAATTTTATGGGGGAATATGTACCGTAGCTCTCTCCTTGCCAAAGGATATTTCAGAACTCAGTGAGGTTTCAAATGTAATTCTGGAGACACAATCTTGTTCTGACATGCTTACCAAGCCAGAGCTGCTGGGATTGCAGTTTCAAAGTGGATGAAATAAGGAAGCCTGACATGAGTAAGCTGAGGTTGGAGATGAATGTACTCAAATAGAAAAACAGATGTAGGAGACCTCTTTAATTTCAATTGTTTTACCATTTGGGGAGTATTTCTGGAGATTGAACAGAAAAAAAATCCGGGGGTTTAATCTATGTATTTATAGCATAACTAGTTAATTATAGGAAACCAGAATAGGAGGAACTGTGTAGCCTTGAATTATTTCCAAAAAGTTCAATGACTCAAATTACTGGGATATTTTCATAGGAAAAGTGTACCCACTTCTTAAGAAAAAAAAAAATGCCAGTTTTCCTGGAAACCTATGAGTCTATCATCAACAGATTCCTTGTGTATTTCAACATGGACTCATTCTTCAAAGTCTATAATTCTCAAATCAATTATGTCAGTGCTAAGTCTTAGAGGCAGACGAGTTCTTAATCCAAGTCCTTCCCTCTCTCTGCTTATGCTTGTAGATCACACGATGGAGAACTTTCCTATTGCAATAACCCCACATCTCCCTATTCAACAGTTTTTCTTCTAATGTAATAATCCCTTTGAATAAAATCTTTTTCTATGTTCAGATTTATTATTTGATGACACAAAATATTTTATAGGGAAATAAACTGTGGGAATAAAATATACATATTAAATGTGAGAACTAAACACACCAGTGCCGAGAATGTCTATCAGAAAGATATTTCAGTTATGAGTTTTGGAAAGAAGGGCACAATATAGCATGTAAAGAGTCGGTAATACTTAATATTACACCATCAATCAGCAGATAGTGTGTGGACAGAAGGCAGGTGAAAGAGAACGTTTTCAACTACATGTGTTTGTATCATATCCTCCCGTACTTCCACTCCAGACTTACAGGCGCTCCCTTAAGGTAGGGGAATTTGTTTGTCTCATTTAAAATCTTCTCCTGAACCACTGCTCCTTTGAGTCATGAGGCTGGCAGAAGGCTGCCCGGAGAGGTCTCATTCAGGGCAGTGGGAGCTGGGGTCTGGTTTTGTCCTTGGTAAAAAGCTTCATGAGAAAATGAGCTGGTTGAAATAGGAAAGTGAAATAGTGGCTAGGGAAAATATGATGCAGGATTTACTTATTCATGATTATAGGCATATCTGGTAAAATTGTAATAGGACTTCTTTTGTCAGGTATAATTTGTGAAAAACAGAGACCTATAAATCTCTCTCATAGCCCTTAAAAGGAAAGGTAAAATTTTCATTCTTACAAATATCCATGGCAACCATTAAACTATGTTTCCTAAGAAATATATATTTTTATGTCATTAAGACACTTACATTGTTTACATAAGTTTAACATACTCTGTCCACTCACGATATAACCGATTCCTAACAGAACATAATACATTGTGTTAGCATAATCTGTTAGTATAAAATTTTAATTTCAAAAGTAGAAAATGATCTATGCAAAACAAAGCTTCATATTTTGACTTCCTGCATTTAAACAAAAAATTATTTTAGCTTTTTGGTAAGATAATTATTTGACATTGTTAATAGTTTTTAAGTATTTATGAATTGTTTACAATGAAGTAGTGAATGAATTATTCTATCGACCATTATATTTTGAATAAAGTATATCGTTAAGTGTAGGCAGTGAAAGTAACAACAGAGAAGAAACCATCTGAATTGGAATTTCTGTTTTAAAGAAATACTTTACAACAAGGCAAATTGAACAATATGTGGAAATAATTATAGAAGTGCCCACACATTGCAGATTAAAGTTAAGATTGTGTCCTTACATTTTCTCTGATAAGTACATCACCACAGCTATTTTTGGATTTATTCATAATGTTTAAATATAAACCTCCTTGTTCTCATAGAGGTTGGCTTGTACTCATTTCTGCTTTTCATATTACAATATTATATGACAGATTCTTTCTAAAAGGAAGAAAAAGAAATCTGTTCGTGAGGAAATAATTATATTAGCAGATCTTACTCTCCAAACTTTCAGTTAACTAGTTGAACAAATGGGGAGAAAATATTAAGTTAATATGTCAATGACTTCATATACATTGTTATTTTCTGTATCATTATTAACCCAATCACCTTCCACATTTTTATCTCGTGTGCTCAGGGATAGATTCAAATTGTTAGAAAATCACATATTTTAATTTGACTATTGAAGTTTATCTGTGCTACCATGTTCAATCGTTAGCTCAGGTCAGTATTAGTTACACCCGAGGAGCTGTACAACAGCCAGTTCCTACAAAGTAAAAATTTCATGCACTACTGAAAATTCTCATCAGCAGAGTAACATTTTCATATACTATTGAAAATTTCCATAGTTTATTTAATAAATTAGCTTAACAAAGGAAGACAAATGCACAATTGTCATGACTGAAATATTCAGAGATAGTTTAGGTAAGGCTTCAAGTTGGGATTCAAATAATGCCAGGATTTTTTTTTCCACATAATATTCTTGTAGAAGAAACATATCCCTTGTAGTTATGATGAAGCAGAGATTGTCTTCTAATAAATAAATTGGCATTGTGAGGAAAATAAAGATTTGTTTTCCTCCCTCATGGCAAGGTTTATGACTGAGATGCCTATAGCAAAAAACAGATTTTAAAAAGTATGCAAATTTATTTAATATTAGTTTTGCACAAAATGGGAGCCTTCAGAAATGAAAACCCAAAGAAATAGGGAAATCCATTGTTTTTATGGACTGTTGTGCAGAAATCTGATTGGAGAACAAAAGAGAACCATCCAATGGTAATAAACAGGGAGGGTGAGGGATTGGCAAAGTCCATTTTCTTCGTAGATTTTTCTTGACATTTCTATATCTTCATTCCTTCAAGTATAGGGAAGATTCTTCTGGAATGAAGGTTCTGTGACCTATCTTAGAGACCATTTAGATCATTCTTTTATGGCATTCTTTAGACGATAATAATAAGAGAGTCAGAGAGACCCTGCTTCTGCTGTTTTCCCAAATGCTGAGGTGCCATATTTTGGAGTAGTATGTCCCAACACCCTTCATTCCCATCTGAAAATGCATTGGTGAATTGTCTCATAAGTTAATAAACCAATCTTTCAGTCCCAGAAATAGTTGTATCTCATTTCAGAAGGCAGTGTTGCTGGTGAGCTTCCACTAAAATTGTGCCTCTCTATGGTGTAATCAGTCAGGAATTTAAGAGACTTTTATGAAAACAACAGGAAAACAAAGGTTAGAACAACCAATAAACTCAATTTTGAGCCTAGAATACATCTGTTAGAGATGATTTCTATGTACCAGCTGAAAGCATCTTTAGATGGATGGTAGGCAGTGGCAATCTGGAAGATGTACCTTGTTTGTAGTCTGCATAAGGTGTCCCAGTAAACTTTTGATGTAGACCACAAAGCAACAGGCATAAAGCTTGTCTGTATTAAGCAGTTATGATGAATTTTCTGAAGTCTGTATCAAGCTGCTCAGCTATAGTTTGCAGGTATTCAGGAAAAGGAGAGTTTTAATATTTGGTGATACCAAGTCAGAAGGTAGAAGAAAAGTTGGAAATATAGGTCTGGAGAGGTATTATAGTCAGATACTGGAAAATTTGGCTAGGTCAGATAATGGATAATACAGTTCAAGTTTTGTAATAAAATCTCAAAAACAATGAATAGGACTAGAATCTAATAACAAGTGTAATATCTATATTTTTTTCTGAATCATTTTTTGTCTTTCTACAGTTACTTCCATTTCTACCAAAGATGATCAAAGTAAGATTAATTTGTTTGCAGGAGTTTTAGATTTATTAAACATGGCCTGATTATTTACACAAGTAAGGCAAATATTGTGATTGAGTATATAGTCTCTTTTTAAGTCTCTTTTGCTGAAAATTTTAATAAGGAATCTCAGATTAGACATTTAAAAGCCTTTGAATGCTATGAAACCAAGCTAAGAGTTTGTCATCAGACTTTGCCTATAGTACCTACCTATTTGGGTGAATCGATCTCTTCTCAACATTCAGAAAGTATATCAAGATTTTTCAGCCTATTAGGAAGTGACATTCCTTACTCATCACTAAGGCAATCATGTACGAAAACCATATAATCACCAAGGGTTTTCATTGACTCTATGATGTTAACCTTAGATTTTTAAAGTTGTCTGGTAATATCTGAAAATACGATATTCCAGTCAAAACCTTGGTAATATTACCAGTGCATCTAATTGTGTCTTGCTACAAAAACAGATTCTTATTTAACTTATGCAAATACCTATATTGCCATAACAATAAGAGTACTAATACTTTCCAAATTATAGAGCGATAAAGCAGTAAAAGAAATAATTGCTTTTTCTTTGTTTATAAAAAAAATACTAAATTGTGTATGATATAGATAGCTTAAGAATAAGAAAATGTTTTCTGAAATTTGGAAAAGAAAACATTAAAGAACCAGCAATGTTCCAAATAAAAGGTCATAAAAATGACTTTCTTTAGTTAATTTAGTAATTTATTTAATTATTGACCTGTTTAATTTTGATTAGTGATTGTATAAACCCATCAGTTTCTTCATTAGATTTCTAAATGTTTTTACTGAGTCTAATGGCGTGAACTTAAACTTACAAGAAACCTGTATTTGAAGTACTTATCATTTTTGTTTTTTTTCATGAATCTCCTTGAAGAAAAATCAATATTGGACTTTTACTGGTTGCAAATATTTACAAAGAAGAACCAAAGTAAAACAATAACTGTAGAAGACAAAAGAGCTAAAATAGTCACTGTTATAGAACTAATGAGAATTTATTTCAATAATGGTTCAGTTGACAAGGAAATTTGGTTATTTCTGTGGCACAACATTTTAACATAATAAATAAAATTACAACTGATAACATTATAAAAGATATCAGAAATTCTAAAAATTTCATAAGAATTCTGAAACACACAAAATGTTGGTCAAAGGATACATAATGGTATGGAAATATATTTCAAGAGATCATTGTGTAGCAAGGGAACTATAATTAATGTAGATATATTCTTGAAAGATGTAATGAGAGTGGACATTATATGCTCTCACCACAAAAGACAGTATATGAGATAATGCATTGTTAATTAACTATATTTATCCATTCCACAATGTATAGATACTTTAAATCATTACGTTGTGCACAATAAAAATACAATGTTATCCATCAATTTTTAAAATAATTTTTTAAAAAGTTAGTTTGAGGTCAAAAGACTTCATTTAGAATTTGATTTAGGAAATTATAAAAGATGTCAAAAGTTTCAAAGGTTTTATTTAATAAAATTATACATCACTGTGGAAACAATCCCAAAGTGACGAAAGATTTTAAAATCAAACACAGACAAGTTATACAGTTGTTAATAACTTAGCTCTTTTAATATTGAAGATTTAGTTTTTGTAATTGAAGACCTAATAAAATACAATATAATGCATAATAAATTATCACAGTGCATAAAATCTTATTTTTGTAGGACAATTACTTGGAAAGAAAAAAATATAATCTTTAACAAAAATAACAATATTCAAGAAAATTTTTTCATTTAGAAGAGAAGACCATATTCTAGTTTCATATCAATGTGCGATTAATACTAAGAATAATTTAAGGAAAGAAAATGTTATAAACAAATCCATTTAATTTTAAACAGTTTGACCACTAAAAATAGTTTTTTTGCCACAGCCTTCTTTTTCACAAACCTTATTCACTTTTAAAAATATGTATATCACTTTTTCCTACATTTTCTCTTTCTCATTCAGAAATAATCTGTCACTTTACTTCAGTACAGAATTAATTATTTTCTTTTACTCTTAACAAAAATGCATCTTTGTACTTCATATCTTTTTTAAACCAAACATATGCTTTTCATACAGATATTTCCCTTATAATTCCTAGCAGATTTAGTTTCATATATTAATTAGAATTTTTAATTCATAGTGACTTTAATTTCTACTGAAAACTAGGAAGTCAGCAACCGTAACTATCACTCACATACCAACATTGTGTACAAAAATATCATTTTATAATTAGTAGACACATATTCTTACTCATTGTACAATTTTTCATGTTTAGTAACAGACCCAAATATCATTAGTTTTTCTATACTGCATTACAAACAAGATGTTCAATATTTTACCTACTTGGAAATAATCTAGATTTTCAATGCATGTCTATTACTTAATTTAACTTAGAATAATATAAGGTTTTAAATTACCAAAAATTACTAGTAATTTAAGTAGTATATTTATAAAATATTACTTAAGTAGTATATTTATAAAACATAATTTTATAGAAAAGGTCATTTAAAAATATGTATCTCATTTATATTTATTCACTTCAATTATTCTTAACAGTTATGTTTGAACCACTCATGAAAATTTCATGGAACACTAAGCAAACCTAGGCACCATCCTAAGTTGTTTGTCTTATTCACAAATCTGGTACATATAAAAACTTCACAGACACAAATAAACTAAAATATTAAACACATTAATTCTTCCTTTTCTTCTTTAAAATTTATTTTCCACTTCCATGATAAACACACATCAAGCAATTAATTTATCACACATTTTACATTTATAGATTTAAGATCTTAAATATCTAGCAGAGGTGACATAAGGTGTTCAATGAGTAAACCTATGCAAAAAATATTATATGTCTGCATTATATTTAATTCTAACAATTCTGAGACATTCCTGTTTTTATTTTACCAAAAATTAAAAAACCAGCTAACTTAAATAATTAAACAGAATTTTAAAAACACATGAAATTTAAATATACATCAATTTAAATACATTCCCCTAAGGGATTTTATAAACTAACTTAGTAATATTATCTGAATATAGAAAAAAATCACACATATACATATATAACACGTTATATAGCTACATAAGTAAACATACATAAACCTATAGACAGATGCAAAGATCTCATAGCTTTTATTCTAAAATTTTAGCCATACATGTACACTCATACAGAACTCACCAGGTGATAAAAGAATATCAGCTTTCAGACTGTTATAGACAGATGGCATAAGTTAAGACAACCTGCTAAGATAGTCAAAGGTAGTGCCTGCTGGGACTCACGCCTATGATCCCAGTACTCTGGGAGGTAGAAGTGGATGGAGTGGATGGGTTGCTTGAATCCAGGAGTTTGAGAACAGTCTGGGAAACATGGCAAAAGGCCCTCTCTACAAATAAAGGTACAAAAATTAGACATGATGGTTAATGTCTGCAGTCCCAGGTACTCGGGAGGCTCAGGTGGGGCAATTACTTGAGCCCAAGAGGTCAAGGCTGCAGTGAGCTTTGAGCATGCCATTGCATTCCAGCCTTCCAGCTTGCATGACAGAGCCAGAACTTGTCTAAAATAAAAATAAATGCATAAAAATAAAAAGACTGCCAAAGGTTTTTTTTTGTTTGTTTTTTGTTTTTTTTTTTTGCCTGTTTGTTTTTACTAATACTTGTGGAAAAGGCTTTACATGATTTTTCTCATGTGTCCAATTTCAAAATAGTTTCTTTGAAAAAAAATCAATCAATTTTTCTGATGTTCATGTTTCAAAATGTAAAATTCTAGAGGAGACAGGGTATTCATATTTCAAGAGGGCACAAGAAATAACATTTTTAAGAAAGAGTTTTGGAGCTTTTTACCTATTATCAGAGGTCAATTGTATGGAGGCTAAGGAATAAATTTTGAGTGACTGAAGTGATATCTAGCAGCTGTCATCCAGTCTATTTCCAATTAGGCTGTTTATTTTTCAGGCCCAGGTAGTTGCTTTTGGAGGCCCCTGACTCTATTGACAGCAAAGAGCCCCAAAGTTTAAGTGCATGAGGGGTTTGAGTGAGAAGGAAAAGCTCTGGCCGTAGTGGACAGAGAGATGGAAGCGGTACGGCTTTAATGGGTAACATAACCAATCATTCAAGGAAACTGAGTGAATGACTAAGGATGACAAAAGGAAGAAGGAGGACTAGAAGCAATTTTTTTAAAAAAAAAGAGATCGTAGAGGAGCCAGTTTGAGGAGGTCTTAATCCCCAAGGAGGCCAATGAAGCTCTACATTATTTTTAGCAAAAATCGTCCCAACAAGAAAGGAAGCAAACAGAAAGGGCAGAATATATGGTTAGCAGGTTTCAAAAAGAATGGTTTCTGGTGATGAGTAAGTACGCATAGGAGAAGCATGACCCAGTGGAGAGAATAGAGGACTCAATAGTATCCTTAACATATTCTCAGTACCAGCTTTCCACCAAGCTGACTTCTGATCATAGAGATCTTTAAAACAGATAATCAAAAAACCCTTCCTAGCAATGTTGAACTTGCTTTTTCTTGTTTTAAGAAATCAAAGATATCTATCAAGTGATTCAAAACTGAATACAGCAAGCCTTTTATGATTTAACTATGAATGCAAGAGACATCCTCAAAAAGAATCCAAAAAGATACAACCTTCTCAAGATCCAGAACCACAACAGAAAACAGCTAAAAGAAAGATCTTTGTTGTCAAAAGAATATGTTTGTTGTGAAATAACAAACGTTGAACTGACAAAATCCCCTGGAGTACTGGGAGTGCTTATCATAAACTTCCCTGAGAACCAGCATGACTGATCAAAGAGAGTGCTTGGGCTACCAGCCTCTTGGACTGGCTGTTTAAAGCAAGCTGACTCTTGCACCACCCAGCTGACAGAGACCAGAGAGAATATTCTCAGTGGTTACAAAACCAACTTCTCTCAAGAACATAAAATAAGACAAACAGGAAAGAGATAGCTGTCCTTGGGAGGGAAAGGCTCACTAACAAATGGCTACCACAAGATAAAATTTATACAAGCATCACAACCCCAAAATTTTTTTTCTGTTAATCTGAATTTGGAAAAGAAGAAACAGAGGAAATGTTTACCTTTGTCTCTGGACCAGGAAGTATAGACATGCAGGTGAACTGACTGGTGAGAATGTTCACCTATTACCAGGTTTTTGTCAGCTGTTTCTGAATCTCATCCACAGGGTCCAGTGTGAGTGGGGTGTCTCAGCCACCCAGCACTGAGTGACAGAAGCAGTAGGGTCGAAAATAATGTTTTCTCACTCATCACAAGATGTATGACTGAGACTCTTATGACAAAAGACATATTAACAAGAGAAAAACATATACTTATTTAACATAAATTTTACACGGCATTGAGCCTTCAGAAACAATGACCCAAAGCAATGAAGAAATCTGTGTATTTATATGGACAGCTGTACAGATATGAGCATAGGACAAAAAGAAAAGCATGATGCAATGGTAACAAACTTGGGGAAACTTACAAAGGTGTGTGTGTTTGTGTGTGTGTGTGTGTGTGTGTGTGTGTGTGTGTGTGTGTGTCTGTCTGTCTTCATTCATTTCCTCCAGTTATAGGGAGAAGACTTAAGAAGTCATGGTCTCATCTGGGATGAGAGAGTTTTATTACCTACTTTAGAATTTAAAAAGAATTCTTTTTTAAAATTATACTTTTAAGTTCTGGGGTACATGTACAGATCTTTCAGGTTTGTTACATAGATATACATGTGCCATGGTAGTTTGCTGCATCCATCACCTGGTCATCTACATTAGGTATTTCTCCTAATGTTATCCCTCCCCAATCCCTCAACCTCCTGCTGACCCTCCCCTAGCCCTCTACCGCCCAACAGGCCCCGGTGTGTGATGTTCCCCTCCTTGTGTCCATGTGTTCTCATTGTTCAATACCCACTTATGAGTGAGAACATGTGGTGTTTGGTTTTTTGTTCTTCTGTCAGTTTGCTGAGAATGATGCTTTCCAGATTCATACATGTCCCTGCAAAGCACATGAACTAATCTTTTCTTATGGCTGCATAGTATTCCATTGTGTATATGTGCCACATTTCTTTATTCAGTCTATCATTGATGAGCATTTGGGTTGGTTTCGAGTCTTTGCTATTGTAAACAGTGCCACAATAAGCATACATGTGCATGTGTCTTTATAATAGAATGTTTTACAATCCTGTGGGTATATACCCAGTAATGGGATTGCTAGGTCAAAGGGTATTTCTATTTCTAGATCCTTGAGGAATTGTCACGCTGTCTTCCACAATGGTTGAACTAATATACACTCCAACCAACAGTATTAAAGCATTCCTATTTCTCCACAACCTCTCCAGCATCTGTTGTCTCCTGATATTTTAATGATCACCATTCTAACTGGCATGAGATGGTATCTCAATGTGGTTTTGATTTACATTTCTCTAATGCTCAGTGATGAGAAGCTTTTTTTCATGTTTGTTGGCTGCATAAATATCTTCTTTTGAGAAGTGTCTGTTCATATTGTTTGCCCACTTTTTGATGGGGTTGTTTTTTTCTTCTAAATTTGTTTAATTTCTTTGTAGATTCTGGTTATTAGCCCTTTGTCAGTTGGGTAGATTGCAAAAATTTATTCCCATTCTGTTGGTTGCCAGTTCACTCTAATGATAGTTTCTTTTGCTATGCAGAAGTTCTTAAGTTTAATTAGATCCCATTTGTCTATTTTGGCTTTTGTTTCCATTGAGTTTGGTGTTTTAGTCATGAAGTCCTTGCCTATGCCTATTACCTGAATGGTATTACCTAGGTTTTCCTCTAGGGTTTTTATGGTGTTAGGTCTTATGTTTAAGTCTTTAATCCATCTGGAGTTAATTTTTATATAAGGTGCAAGGAACGGATCCAGTTTCAGCTTTCTGCATATGGCTAGCCAGTTTCCCCAACACCATTTATTAAATAGGGAATCCTTTTCCCATTGCTTGTTTTTGTCAGGTTCGTCAAAGATCAGATGGTTGTAGATATGTGGCATTACTTCCGAGTCCTCTGTTCTGTTCCATTGGTATATATCTTAGTTTTGGTTCCAGCATCATGCTGTTTTGATGACTGTAGCTTTGTAGTATAGTTTGAAGTCAGGTAGTGTGATGCCTCCAGCTTTGTTTGTTTGTTTGCTTAGGATTGTCTTGGCTATGTGGGCTCTTTTTTAGTTTCATATGAAGTTTCAGATTTTTTTCCCCCAATTCTGTGAAGAAAGTCAATGGTAGCTTGATGGGGATAGCATTGAATCTATAAATTACTTTAGGTAGTATGGCCATTTTCATGATATTGATTCTTCCTAACCATGAGCATGGAATGTCTTTCCATCTGTTTTTGTCCTCTCTTATATCCTTGAGCAGTGGTTTGTAGTTCTCCTTGAAGAGGTCCTTCACATCCCTTATTAGTTATATTCCTAGGTATTTTATTCTTTTTGTAGCAATTGTGAATGGGAGTTTACTTTTGATTTGGCTCTCTGTTTTTCTGTTATTGGTGTATTCTTATGGCCTTTTTCAGGGGACAATAGTGAGAGTAGACCAGAGAGGTCTTATCCTATGCCTGCTGTTTTCCAAAACCCGTGGTGCCATATTGTGTGGTAGTATGTCCTGAACCCCATCCATATAAAAATTATGTTGAATTGTGACTGTGTTGGCATTCAACTAGATCACTTCTTTTGGTTTTTCCTTTTTTTTTTTTTTTCAGATACTATTTCCTAAGCCTGGCCTGGATTTAAGGTCTTGAACTGGGGATCTACTACAGGCTAATGTCACATGCTTATTCTTTACCTCCTTCTGTCCTCACATCTCTGAGTAGGAGGTAAGAATGAAATCATGAAAGATACTATGCAAATAGGTTACAGGATATAATGCAAGGCATAGCAACTGGGTACATCTAGATTGTTAAGATTTTCTAAGAGTGAGCCATCTCATAGAGAAGACAAAAATGCTAGCATCAGCATATTAGGATTGCAAGGATAAGACATTTTTGTCACCATTCTGCTGAGTGTCAACCCCACTTGTTAATATGCAATATCTCTACAGTTGATACAGAGACTATGCAAAATTGATTCAGAGGAAACTCATTATGAACTGAGCGCTATTATCAAATGTGTCTCGAGAGTATTTCTCCTGGCAGCATCTGATGCTTCTGAAAGCTTAATAGATTTAATATGGCATCCTCTTCTATCTATTTAGTATCATTCACATTTTGAGAAATTAATTTTCTTATGATGTCTCTCACAGATAAGTTATGAAGTAATAATGAGTTATGTAGTGATCAATTCAAAGACAGATATTTGAAAGGATCAAATACTTGAGAATAAAAAAGATGTGTTTATCTCTAGAAATATATCTTACTTAATGTTTTCTATTATTTTTCTCTACAGAATGGCAAGATAAGTGTTCATAGCAAACTAAAGAGTAAATAAAGATTATAACACGTAAGAACAATGGAAACACACTTTCATTATAATTTTGTATTCCTTTGTTTACTATTTTAATTTTACAAAATGATATAATAATGTTGGATAATGACCACTTTAAGAAAATAGAGACCACAAAAGTAATTCTTAGACTTAGTTATTTGAAAAGTATAAAAACAAATAATAAAAATAATAAAACCGCTTTATTTGAGGGTGTAAACAAAACTAATGCTCAGAAATTTCAAGCAAATTGAACAGAAGAGTGCTATAAGATTATCAGATTTATTTTGATGAAGAGAGGTGGAAGGATAGTTGATGTTGTTATAATGTAAAAGAGAATAATTTTGCAGTTGGGTAATAATCCATACTTTTCACATCAACTTATAAAATCTAGCTTTTCTGTTATGCTTAATAAATATCTGACAAACATGTTTGAAACTCATGAATTAGAAAATTAAGAAGTCTCTCTAGATATACATGCAAAGGCTCAAAGAATAATAAATATATATTACGTAGCCTGTATCAAGAAATGTTACCTTACAAAGTTATATTTGTAGCCTATACCTTGCTGCCTAGGAAGAAGTTATAATTTAGGGAAGTTCCATTTATAACTCAGATTTAATATGTATCTAAGAATATACATAGTTAGAAAGAATTAAGGGAAAATGAAATCAGTTTAGAAAATTTTAAAAGAAAAATACTGATGATTTTATACTGACTCTTTGGAATTTTAAGAAGTCAGAAATATATTAGCTTATGAAAAGAAGTTTTGAGACTAGAGAAAAATGTATTAAGGGAACTTCTACATGATAAAAATGGTAGCGTAAGATATTCTAGTTCAAATCCAGAGAAAAATACCTCTGTGAGACTGGAGGTTAGCTGTCTGTAAGCTAACTGTGACGCTTGCAGAAGAGGGACATAAACTAAAAATGTATACCACCAAACAGGATCTCTATAGTGACAGAACATAAAAGGGTCTTATTTTGGCCAGTGCTCAAACCCCTCTTTATTCCAGTGGTTCTTTTAACCTGACTGCCTGCAGTAACTTACCCCCTGACTCATGAGGTATCCATTCCAGGTGACCCTGAAAGGGAAATATAACTCAATTAAAAAATTAAAAATCAAGTTTGTGAACACAAAGTAGAACCAGTCATTGGAAATATTGCTCATTTACACTTTAGAACAATTCTGAATTTGAGATAGGTTTGTAAAATATACAAAAGCACTATCAGAGGAGACAGAAGAAGATGGTTCAACAGAATCTCCCAGCAAACATCCCTCCTGCAGGAACGCTAACTCAGCAACTACCCACGCAAGAAACTGTCTTCTTAGGAACAACAACAAAAAATCGCATGAGTGACCACAGTATCTGGTTGTGACATAACAAGCAAGACTGCATTGAAGGGTTCGAGAGGGCAGGAGAGATAGTCTTGCATTGCCTACTCCACTCCCTACTCCTGCAACCCCAGGCAGCACACCGTGGAGAGAAAATCTTTACTGAGCTTTCTTGAGTTTTCTCCCCTCTCCCAGCATGGGGAAGGGAGAGCAAAGTGAGTGCGGGACTCAGTGCTGCCTCGTCACCCTGTAACACAGCATTGGTCAGAATTCTGCTGCTGCCCAGAAAGGAGCCTTTAGACCAATCTTGGGCCAGAGGAACATCCTCCATCCCAGAAAGACAAATCTGAGTCCAAGCCAGCTGCACTATCAGCTGACAGAAGTGGCAGGGGACCCCCTCAGATAAACTTAAGTGGCAGTCAGATCATAGGCACTGCCGTCCTTGGGCAAATCCTGGTGCTGTGCTGATCTCAGAGGCAGTGGGCGAGGGATGCAACTCAGAGAGATGCTAGCAGTGGTGGCTACAGGATTGCCTGCATCGCTCCTGCTCCAGCTCCAGAAAGCACAGTACAGGGAGAGACTCCTTCCACTTGGGAAAAGGCAGGAGAAGAGAACAGAGGACCTTGTCTTACAACTTGGGTGTAAGCTCAACTGTAAAGCTCCAACAGATTCCTGAAAGCCCCAATTCTAGGCCTTTGCGCTTGGATGGTATTCCTAGACTCACCTTTCTCCAGAAGGAAATCTGTTGCATTGATAGGCAGGCCCAGTCGAGCAGCATAAGTACTTGTTAATTAAAATGGCCTTGGGCCTTGAATCGACACCAGTAGTAGCCAGGAAGTAGCCACTGGAGACAAGGGGAAGGTCCAGGACTGTGCTGGTCTGGGAGGCCTGGGGCTTTTCAATGGCGGGTCATGAAAGAAGCCAGGAAGGGGGTTGTACCCTGCAAAGCCATGGGGTGAAGCTGCCCAAGGCCATGGGAGCCCACTTCCTGCTCCAATATGACCTGGATGTGAGACATGGAGTCATAGTAGATCATTTTGGAACTTTAAATTACAATTACTGTCCTATTGGATTTTGGACTTGCATGGGATCTTTAGCCTCTTTGGTTCAGCCAATTTCTGCATTTGAAATGAATATATTTAACAAATGGCTATACCCCCATTGTAGCTAGGAAGTAATTAAATTATTTTTGATTTTACAGGCTCATAGGAGGAAGGGGTTTGCCTTGTCTCAGATGAGACTGTTGACTTGGACGTTTGGGTTAATGCTGGAATGAACTAAGACTTTGTGGACTGTTGGAAAGGCATGATTGTGTTTTGAAATGTGAGTACATAAGATTTGAGAGGGGCCAGGAGCAGAATGACATGGTTTGGCTATGTCCCTGCCCAAATCTCATCTTGAATTGTACTTCCCGTAATCCCCATGTGTCCTCCGAGGGACCCACTGGAAGTGACTGGATCATGGGGCCTGTTTCCACCATGCTGTTCTTGTGATACCAAGTGAGTTCTCACAAGATTGGATGGTCTTATAAGTGTCTGGCTTTTCCCCTGCTGGCACTTCTCTCTCCAGACACCTTGTGAAGAAGCATGGCTTTGCTTCTCCCTGCACCATGATTGTGAGTTTTCTGAGGCCTCCCCAGTCATGCAGAACTGTGGGTCAATGAAACCTCTTTTCTTTATAAATTTCCCCGTCTTGGGTTTTTTGTTTGTTTCTTTGTTTTATAGCACTGTGAAAACAGACTAATCCACTCTTATAATTGAAAAGAGGAGTTTTAGGTTAGGTTGTTCTCTTCTGTATTTTTCACAAGTGCACGTTGTGTAAAGTATCACGTAAATAGCTGTGAGGTTAAAAATGTAATTTAAAGAAACAACAATCAGAGAAATATATTGAGATGCTTTTGCCATATAAGTGCCATGATTAATATTAAGGGGAGGATAAATTTGGTTCTGCTCCTTCCAATTACATAATCTGTCAGAAAATGAAATGACACTTAGAAAGTTTTACTCAATAATATTATTAGGGATTACTTTTCAAGATTTTTACCAGTGCTCTGTGTTGCTAAGGGTTAGAGTTCTGCAGTAAACAGATATTTGCTTAGTAGAATTATTAATGAATATTTGCATGTATTACAGTATTTCCAGAGCTGAATCAGTTGCAGGGATAAGAAGTTCTTGAATTGTTCTGCATAACAAAGTGTGAGAAATTATTCACTTCAAAGAACTAAACAAGGGGTGGAGGAGGCTTAAGAGGGGAGGATGGGTCCTTGAAAAAAGTGATATCTCTTATTATTATTAAATTGCATGCCTCTCTGTCCTGGAATTCACCATAATACCCTTACATTTTCACAAAATGTTTGTAGCATACAACTACTTTTTATGAGGAATGTTTTTTCCTCACAAAAACGAAATCCTTTTGTAAGGAAAATCAAAATAAAAGATTCTTTGTTTCTTGTTTTATTGTCCCTATGAAGGGGAAAGGCAAGACCAGCCGCCAATGATGAGCCAAGAATCATGTCACCATCATTAGAAGCAGATGATCAGAACAAGAGAATGACCCCAGAATAATCCCAGTGATATTGAAGTGGGAAGGAAAGTCACATTTTCCTTTTTTGAAATTCTAATATTAAAATCAAAGGTGGCTACTGTCTTGGATATGCATGCAAACATCATTTTTCAGTATATATAATTACTCCTAGAAAAGGAAGAAAGATAAAGGGTACATATAACTAGTATTTGCTAGTTCATTACATGGAGAATCAACTTGCCATAACAATCGGCACCTGTACCAGGTATCAAATTAGTAAATCCAGACTTAGTAAGGGAAGAATTTCATTGGAGAGAATTATTGCAAGGTGGTAGCTGGAGGGGACTCTTGCAATAGGGAAAAATATAAAAATCTGTGTCTTAAGATTTAGTCAAGAAGTGGTCTTATGTATAGAGATGAAAGAACTGATGGAAAGACGTAGGATGAAAGAATGGTATGGATTTGATAGTAAATAAAAAAATGTTTTACTTTGTGGACAGCCTGTTTTTTTGGGAGGGGCCCTTGAGGTGATTAAAGAAAGGGTGTACACTGCCTCAGGCTGAAGGTGGGCCCCAGTTTAGGGGCTTGAGAGAAGGAAAGAAGCCTAAGCAAAATTTGGTTTCCATTGATCGATGAGTACTGAAAAACATGCCTCTCTTGACTAATCTCTCCTCAGGCTTCTAAACTCTCTGCTCAAGTTGGCCTCAACTTTTTCACTTCCTGTTCATGTCTGCACTGTCTAATTTTAACAAGAATTCTGCTAGAACAGTTTAACCGCAATTCCTTATTCTCAGTATCTGATCGCCCTTGATAAGTGATTGACTTTCTCACCCTCCACAAACCCCCCATTGCTGTCTGATCCCGCTGATCCCCCGGCCCACCTTCAGCAAGAATCTTGTTAGGTCAGTTTGGCCGGATTTGCCCTTATCCCTGATGTTTCCTTTTAGTGACGTTCCTGACACTGACCCCAGCCTTGCTTCTTGTCTGTAACTTACTACTTGCCCATGCTTAGAGTTGAGCTCAATTTCTGTCCCACTGTAAAGCCTCACTGCAGTGGTGATCCCTACACTTATTGCAATAGTCTCTTTGAATGAAGTCTTCTTTACCATATTTAATAAGTATTATGAATAATTTTTTTTCTTTAACAGTACAATACAGTTTAGCTAATAATTTATAAGTCAAGAATGAGACTTGGCAAGTTCTGTGTCTGGCCTTGTCATAGGTAAACAAAGGGTAGACAAGTATTGTCTACATCATATCAAAAAGTAAATTCCATAGTTATTGTATAAATAATTAATTTTCATGAACAGAATGTAAATTCATAGAAGATTTACATGATGCATATAATACAAATATTAATACTGTTGGTAATACAAGCTAAATTACTTCTAGTGATTATCATGAACCAGACACTGTGTTAACTATATTGAAAGGACTATCTGATTATTCCTCACAATTTTTTTGGTAATTTAGTATTTATACATTCATTTTACAGAAGAAAACACAGAAACAAAAGTGAGAACTTAAGACAATTGCCTAAGGCAACAGTGTAGTTAAAAAGCAGACCAATTTTTAATTGTTGAAATATTTCCCCCTTTTCTTGCTTTAAAATATGAGGAAACAAAGTCATTTTTCTATGGTGACTTGCTACTTAGCATCACTAACAGCATATGTGCATGGGAGGTATTTTTCCACACACTAAGCAACATCCCAGCAGACACCAGTTCGGCTTCCTACAGTCAACTTAATTCAGACACTATCTACTGAAGGTAGCATCAGATCCCACAGCTCAGTCCTGTAAGACTGCTCCCACTTCCAAACTTCAGATACAAATTAGAAATAACACCTATAGTTCTGTTTTTTTAATGTTTATTTTATTTTTTTAATTTTTTTTTCAATGTGTTCATAATTTATTTTTATTATTATTTTTTTAATTTTATTTTTTATTGCATTTTAGGTTTAGGGGTACATGTAAAGAACATGCAATATTGTTGCATAGGTACACACATGGCAGTGTCATTTGTTGCCTTCCTCCCCTTCGCCTATATCTGGCATTTCTCCCCATGCTATCTCCCCCCAACTCCCCACCCCCCGCTGTCCCTCCCCTATTTCCCCCCAACAGATCCCAGTGTGTAGTGCTCCCCTCCCTGTGTCCATGTGTTCTCATTGTTCAACACCCGCCTATGAGTGAGAACATGCAGTGCTTGATTTTGTGTTCTTGTGTCAGTTTGCTGAGAATGATGGTTTCCAGGTTCATCCATGTCCCTACAAAGGGCACAAACTCATCATTTTTGATGGCTGCATAATATTCCGTGGTGTATGTGTGCCACATTTTCCCTGTCCAGTCTATCATCAATGGGCATTTGACTTGGTTCCAGATCTTTGCTATTGTAAACTGTGCTGCAATGAACATTCGTGTGCATGTGTCCTTATAGTAGAACAACTTATAATCCTTTGGATATATACCCAGTAATGGGATTGCTGGGTCGAATGGAATGTCTATTTCCAGGTCCTTGAGGAATCGCCACACTGTCTTCCACAATGGTTGAACTAGTTTACACGCCCACCAACAGTGTAAAAGTGTTCCTATTTCTCCACATTCTCTCCAGCATCTGTTGTCTCTAGATTTTTTAATGATCGCCATTCTAACTGGTGTGAGATGGTATCTCAATGTAGTTTTGATTTACATTTCTCTAATGACCAGTGATGATGAGCATTTTTTCATATGTTTATTGACCTCATGTATGTCTTCTTTTGTAAAGTGTCTGTTCATAGCCTTTGCCCACTTTTGAATGGGCTTGTTTTTTTCTTGTAAATCTGTTTTAGTTCTTTGTAAATTCTGGATATCAGCCCTTTGTCAGATGGGTAGACTGCAAAAATTTTTTCCCATTCTATTCATTGTCGATTCACTCTAATGACTGTTTCTTTTGCTGTGCAAAAGCTGTGGAGTTTTATTAGGTCCCATTTGTCTATTTTGGCTTTTGTTACCAATGCTTTTGGTGTTTTGGTCATGAAGTCCTTGCCTACGCCTATGTCCTAAATGGTTTTGCCTAGATTTTCTTCTAGGGTTTTTATGGTGTTAGGTCTTATGTTTAAGTCTTTAATCCATCTGGAGTTAATTTTAGTGTAACGTGTCAGGAAGGGGTCCAGTTTCTGTTTTCTGCACATGGCTAGCCAGTTTTCCTAACACCATTTATTAAATAGGATACAAAATCAATGTGCAAAAAT
>PVKP010020456.1:7880-40749 GCA_004027715.1 Plecturocebus donacophilus
AAAAAAAAAAAAAAAAACAAGTAATGTATTTTTTTTTTTGAGACAGTGTCTTGCTCTGTCTGCAGGCACGGCTAGAGTGCAGTGGTGCGATCTCGGCTCACTGCAACCTCCGCCTCCTGGGTTCAAGCAATTCTCCTGCCTCAGCCTCTCGAGTAGCTGGGACTACAGGCGTGCACCACCATGCCCAGCTAATTTTTGTATTTTTTTAGTAGAGATGGGGTTTCACCATGTTGGCCAGGATGGTCTCGATCTCTTGACCTCATGATCCGCCTGCCTTGGCTTCCCAAAGTGCTGGGATTACAGGCGTGAGCCACCGCGCCCGGCCAAGAAGTGATGTATTCTTACTGACTCTTTTGAAGTTTCACAATCAGAGGAATGAAAAAGAGGCTGAAAACTGGTGACTAGAAGCTGGGCTGGGTAGGAGGATCACTTGATCCCAGGAGTTTGAGGCTGCACTGAGTTATGATCATGCCATTGCACTCTAGCCTGGGTGACAGAGTGGGACTCCATCTTTTTAAAAACAAACAAACGCCCAAAACCCAAATGGTGATTGGAGGTTTTGACTTGGCAAAGTTAACAGATTTTGGCCGGATGTGGTGGCTCATGCCTGTAATCCCAGCACTCTGGGAGGCCAAGGCGGGTAGATCTCTTGAGGTCAGAAGTTTGAGACCAGCCTGGCCAACATGGTGAAACCCTGTCTCTACTAAACATACAAAATAGCTGGGCGTGGTGGTGCGCACCTGTAATCCCAGCTACTTGAGAGGCTGGGGCAGGAGAATTGCTTGAACCCAGGGGGCTGAGGTTGCAGTGAGCCGAGACTGTGCCACTGCACTCTAGCCTGGGAGACAGCGAGACTCTGTCTCAGCAACAACAACAACAACAACAACAACAAAGTTAACAGATTTCACGATACCCTTAAACTTTAAGGACATTGAAGGCTTAAAGCTAAAGGAGTCATCTTATAGTCAGAGTTCTCCAATCCTGCTCTCACACATGAAGTTCTTCCATCCTACCTCACACTTATCAATTAATCACACAAAATGATCTTCAGGACCAAACTCTCTGGTCCTGAAAGACCTTTTCCTTTTGAAACCTACCCAAGCTTCTACAGGATCACCAACAAACTTCAAATTCTTAGGTCTGCACCTGTACAGACTCTTCTTTTTCTTTCAAAAATCCTGATTACTCCACTATCACTAAAATATACCCCCACCTTAAATATAGCTAAAGTAGTATCTAATAAGTGATATAAAATCTTTTCAAACTTCTCCTTCTCTAACGTTATCAATTTTAGTCACTTCCGACTGCACGGTTTTTATTTGATTTAAAAAAAATTTTTTTTCAAGCTGCATGGTTTTCTTAAGCAGTATAGTGGTTAGGAGCATGGGCTTTAGAGCCACCCCACAGGGTTCAAATCCTGACTCTGCTTACTTTTGTACTGTCACTTTGGAAAGTAAGCTGCCTCAGTAAATCTCATCTTTAGAGTGGGCAGAAGAAAGATATTTACTTGCACTATTATAATAAGGGTATTTAATAAGCACTATTAATTAGTACTTAAATAGTGCTGTTTAATAGTGCTACCAGCCAGATACTATTTAAGTATTTAATATTATTATTTACTTTTAATATTAGTTACTTTTCCAAGTCCTACATTAAAGATAGAGAGATAGCTGATGCTATTTTGTATCTTGTGACTCCTCCATTCATAACAAATGTTTAATAAAATAGGCTGATTTAAGTCAGATGTGGTGGCTCATGCCTATAACCCCAGCACTTTGGGAGGCCGAGGTGGGAGGACTGCTTGAGAGTAGGTGTTTGAGAGCAGTGTGAGCAACATAGGAAAACCTTATCTCTACAAAAAAAAGTAGGCACGACAGCATGTGCCTGTAGTCACAGTTACTTGGGAGGTTGATGTGGGAGGGTGGCTTGAGTACAGGAGGTTTAGATTGCAGTGAGCTGTGAATGCACCAGTACACTCCTGCTGGATGACAGAATGTCTAAAACACAAAAACAAGTCAACAACAACAACAGGAAAACAAAACAAAACTGAAAAATATTCTGGTTAAAAAAAAAGCCCAGGATAGCAGATGGTGTTTGTTACCTTTAGTAAGGTTGCCAGGATATATCGCTGTAGCTCTGCATTGTGAATTCGAATCGAACCACCTCCTATCTCATTGCCATTTAAAACCAAGTCATAGTGTTGGCTACGGACCTAGAAGATTCACAGAGAATTTATGTTAGAGAAAATGTCTGGTTTTCTGTTCTACCGGTTGAAGACCCTATAGATTCTTAAAGACAATGTATTAACTACTAACTCAAACCCCACAATTTCTTCTGAGGCTTCCAGAACTGGGGCCTATCTATCATCAGACTTTGAAGTCTGAAGTTCTTTGTCGTTATATACATATTTCCTTTTAATTTGGAAGTAGAGATATGGTACCTTTTTGGGCTCAGTGTAAAGGAGGTGTATGTCACTGGGGTGGGGAGCGGTAAATGGGTGGTGGGCCGATTCCAGCTCCCTGGGATTTTCCTCCTTGGGGAGGAAGAGTGGGAAATCCACTACCCAAAGGAAAGAGAACAGAGTGGGGTCACGGAGTACCACTCCTCTTGTTTCTAGAAGGTCAGCACATTCCAGTCGTAATTTTCCCAACAAAGAGCACTGCAAACAGAAGACATAAACATTGAGTTAACTTCTTGACAGAACAGGCAGCAAATGATACAGCCTGGATTCCGAAGCCAGGCCATTCTCTAGGAAAGGATTAGCCAATTAACAGATAGGATGCTTGTTGCCTCTCAGAACACAAAGATCTGAGGAATCTGACTGCAACATGGTTGAGAACAATCGTCAGACTCAACCAGCTGGGTAAGTACCTAATAACTCGGTGATTAAAAACACAGGGATCAGCAGTTCATAGACCTGGGTCTAAATCTCAGTGTGGCTTATTACTAACTTCTCTGTAACCTTTTTTCATTGTAAAATGGGGTTAAAAACATCAACTCGAAAAGACTGAAGTGAAGCTTAAGTGAGATAATGTACGTAAGGTGCAGGGCCTGCCAAAGTATGTGAGTGACAGTCATTCTGATTATTTCCTCACTTCTCCTGAAGGGTTGTGGTGAGGATTTGGTGAGTTCCTGGCACATGGTTAATGTTCAGTAACGGCTGGCTATCACTACAGGTAATGTGGATTAGAGATTCATTTAAGAGTACGGCTGGGCACAGTAGCTCACACCTGTAATCCCAGCACTTTGGGAGGCTGAGGCGGGCGGACCATGAGGTCAGGAGTTCGAGACTAGCCTGAGCAACATGGTGAAACATCGTCTACTAAGAATACAAAAATTGGCCAGGCATGGTGGTGCGTGCCTGTAATCCCAGCTACTTGGGAAATTGAGGCAGGAGAATCACTTGAACCCATGAGGCGGATATTGTAGGGAGCTGAGATCATGCCACTGTACTCCAGCCTGGATGACAGAGCTAGACTCTGTCTCAAAAAAAAAAAAAGAGTGCGAATTTTGGAACCCAACTTCATGGGTTAGAAATCTGGCTCCTCCACTTCCTAGCTGTGTGACTATGAGCAAAATTTTAACCTCTGTGCCTTACTTTTCTTATTTTTAAAATAGCAACAGTATCAGAACTTCCCTTATAGGGTTGGCATGAGGGTTAAATGAGTTAATGTCTACAAAGTGCTTAGAACAGGGCTTGGCAAATAGTAAGTGCTTAATAAGTGCTACCCATGGTGTGCAGGACTTCCCTGAGAAAGGACAGTTGGTTAGAACAGTGACATATGCCTGGAGACATGATAGGGTGTTATTTTGTAGTCCAGTCTATCTTATATTTATGTCTATATAAGGGACCTTCATTGTGACATTTTCAGAATGCTAATGTTATTCCTCAAAAGTCTGGTTTCTAGCTCTCTTTCAAGGAAGGCCTTGTAGGAATCAGAACTATACCTTCCTGAGAATGAAACACCAGCATATTTAGTTCATACCAAGAGAACGTTTAATATCCAAATAAGTTTGCAACAAAATCCCATGTTGTTTTTTAAGAAATGCATTCATAATAAAATTTGGAAATAAATTAGCTTTCTTTATTCTACTATTATAGGGGAAGGGGAGACAGGATTACATTTAGCTCTGAAGCTGGACTCTGAAACTTTTTCTTTGGAAGAAACAATGATAAATGAGAATACAGATTTGAAGAAAACTTGATGAAGTATGAGTTAGACACATTATCATTTTGAAAAAACTATATACTAAAGTAAAACAATAAATTTATATCATGCTTGATCTTTACAGTACATTTTTAATATTCATGTTTGACTTTGTACTATACTTTTCTCTATCTTACAAAGATCCCTAAAGCTAATTCAGTCGTCCGTATCCCCCGAAGAATGGTGACTCAGCCAGTGCATGATGGCACTCACCACCTACAGCTGCTGTTTTTGAGGAAAAAGGGTCCTACTTTGACCAAGTTGGTCCAGGGGTGTCTGTGAACCCACCAGCTCTCCAGTGGTCTGATCTGTCCCTCCACAATTTAGGAATGCATTATGTACAAAAGTTTGAGACTACCTAATTTTCTTCATCTGTAAAATCTTGACACTGAAAATATTTTTTCATGGTCATATGACTAATTTCACTACCCCTTTATCTAAGTGGATTTCCCAATTAGGGTCAGGTCTAATCCGTGTAAGTAATGCCAATGGAGGCTGGTAGCTAATGAAAACAAGTCTTAGTTGTTTTTTTTTTTGAGACAGACCCTGGTTCTGTCACCCAGGCTGGAGTGCAGTGGCATGATCTCGGCTCACTGCAACCTCTGCGTCCCGGGTTCAAGTTATTCTCCTGCCATAGCCTGTTGAGTAGCTGAGACTACAGGTGCCCACCACCATGCCTGGCTAATTTTTGTATTTATAGTAGGGATGAGGTTTCACCACATTGACCAAGCTTGTCTCGAACTCCTGATTTCAGGTGATCCACCAGCTTCAGCCTCCCAAAGTGCTGAGATTATAGGCATGAGCCACCGTGCCTGGCCCACCCTTAGTTTTTATACAGTGCATTATAAAGTATTATAAGATTTATGCAGGCTGGGTGCAGTGGCTCATGCCTGTAATCCTACCAGGTTTGGGATGCTGAGGCGGGTGGATTGCCTGAGCTCAGGAGTTTGAGACCAGTCTGCACAACATGTGAAACCCGGTCTCTACTATAGCCAAGCATGGTGGCGTGTGCCTGTAATCCCAGCTACTCAGGAGGCTGAGGCAGGAGAATTGCTAGAACCCAGGAGCTGGAGGTTGCAGTGAGCTGAGATTGTGCCACTGGACTCCAGCCTGGGCGACAGAAAGAGACACCATCTCTTAAAAAAAAAAAAGATTTATACAGAGCAGCTCCATTTTATGAATTAACAGTCTATAATTCAAATATATACTATACACATAGGAGAGTAAGGTATTGTTCACCATCAACAGCATTGATGCTTGGAGGTAATTTCTCTTACTGCTTTACTGTGCTCTCCAGCCGTTAGTAGGACCACATCTTCCTCTTGGGTCTCCATTAGTCTGATTAATTCTGGTCTTTGCGACTCCATTATGAAGTTAGCAACTGGAGAATTCCAGTTTCTGTTGGTGTTAAGGAATACAGGTAAGATTTCCTGTGAAAAAGAAAAAGACTTATTCACACTTTTTTTTTTTTTAACAGTGGGATTAATTTATCTTCTTATAGTACAAAGATTTCTGGTAGAAAAGAATTTTCTAGAAGAAGAGAATTTAAAAGATATTATCTCTCTTATCTCCCTGAACCCCTTCAAAATGATACTAAGGGAATTTTATAAAGTAGGCTTGGCATGGTGGCTCATACCTGCAATCCCAGCACTTTGGGAGGCTGAGGTGGGTGAATCACTTGAGGCCAGAAATTCAACATCTGCTTGGCCAACATGGTGAAACCCCATCTCTACTAAAAATACAAAAATTAGCTGTGCCAGGTGTGTGCGCCTGTAATCCTAGCTACTTGGGAGGCTGAGGCATGAGAGTCGCTTGAGCCTGAAAGGTAGAGGCTGCAGTGAGCTGAGATTGGGCCACTCACTGCACTCCAGCCTGGGTGACAGAGCAAGACAAAAAAAAAAAAAAAAAAAAAAAAAAAAGGAGGAGGATGAAGAATGGAGAGTAATATCAGCAGATGAGAGATTTCTGCAAATTTCTGGCAGATTGCAAGTGACTTGGGTAGGAGTGATTAAAGAAGCAAGGTGCAGGAAGGTCTGGCATAAAGAACAATGGAGGTGGCCTCAGCATAAGGAACTGATTTTACCCTGCAGAATTCTGGAGAGGCTCAGGACTTTTAAGCCTTGAATGCCTAGGATAATAGACAGTGGGGGATATCCCTCGCTGGATTCCCCTCCCACAACAGCGTGGGAGCTGTCTCATCTCTCGCTCGCTCTCTCTCCCTAATAAAGCGCTCTTTCACAAAAAAATAAAAACAAAAAACAAAACAAAACAACAACAACAAACAAAAAACAGCAGCCTTGCTGCTCATGCTAAACTAAACCTAACCATTTACAAAGTCTCTTTAAGGATCTTGGGTTCCCAACCAGCTTTTTTTTTTTTAAAGATGAAGTCTCTCTCTGTCGCTCAGGCTGGAATGCAGTGGCCTGATCTTGGCTTATTGCAGCCTCTGCCTCCCGGGTTCAAGTGATTCTCCTGCCTCAGCTTCCCAGTAGCTGGGATTACAGATGTGCACCACCATGCCTGGCTAATTTTTGTAGTTTCAATAGACACGGGGTTTCACTATGTTGGCCAGGCTGGTCTCAAACTTCTGACCTCAAGCGATCTACCCGCATTGGCCTCCCAAAGTGCTGGGATTACAGGTGTGAGCCACTGTGCCTGGCCCCAACCAGGTTTTAAAGTGCCCCATTCTTGAATATGCACAAATAACAATCACCGCACATTGAAGAAATTCTGCAGCATTAAAAAAAAAAAAAAAAAAAAACCAACATAAACACAAAAAATAGCCCCAGAGAAAACAGATAATTTAGGGACCAAAAGAGGACTTGAATCCTCAAAGGTACTCAAAAAGATATTTTATGAGTAAAACCAGAATAAGATGCAGTTAAAAAAAAAAAAAATACTTCTTGAAAAAAAAATTCAACAGTGAGTTGTGAGCTGAAGAAATCACCAGGAAAACAGAACAAACAAGACAAAGAAAACGATGAAAATCAGATGCAAAAGAAAAGAGACAAGTTGAATTGGTTCAACATATAACTAGTAGAAATTAACTACTTTCATACTGAAAAAACATAAACTTTCATACTGAAAGGGCTTTTCAAGTGTGTAACACATTGAATGCAAAATGATCAAAAGGCAAACAAATTCTGAGATTTCAGAACATAAAGAATCAGAAGGCAGAAAGCTTCCAAAGAGAAAAAAATCAGGTCTGCTATAATGGAATAAATTCACACAAGCATCAAAACATCAGACTTCTCATCAGTAACAACAGATGGGAGAAGAAAGTAAAGCAATGCCTCAAAAGTTCTAAAGCTGCGCTGTCTAGTGATGCACTGTGGCTATTTGCATTTAAATTAATTAAAATGAAATAAAGTGAAAAGTTCAGCCCTTTAGTTGTACTAGCCTATTTCAAGTGTTCACTAGCTACATTGGCTAGCAACAACTATACTGATCGATGCAGACATAAAATGTTTCCATCATTACAGAAAGTTTTATTGAACAGCACTGTTCTAAGGTGATATGGCTGTCAATTCAAAATTTTGTACTAAGCCAAATTATTATTAATCAAATGTGCGGTTTTAAATACAAAGACATTTTGTAAGGACTCAGTAAGTTGATCTCTTGTATGCTTTCTTAGGAAGTTACTTGATTACATACTCCAACACACAAAAAAGTGGAAAATCTAGGATCCAGAAAGAGTGGCTTCAACTCAGAAAAGACATGAAGAAATGGTTCAGAAAGGCAGCTGTGCAGAAGGTACAGAGTAACTAGGTGAGGTCTGTATACGTGATATGTGAGCCTCATCTCTCATCACAGGAAGTTAACAAGGTTTAACATGAATTAAGTAAAAAGAAAAAAAAAGTACGTAGAGATATTTCCAAAAACAGAGATACTCTGGCAGAATTCTAGGATGGATGGGGCAGGCTAGAGTAAATGATTATTACATTTCACCATTAATGCTTCTTAATTTTTTGAACCATGTATATGCCTTATGTTGCCAAAAATACATACGATCTTCTAAAAGCAATTAGAAGCCAAATCAAGTTAAAACATTAACAAAAAATAGTAGTACCCATTTCTTATATAAAAATTCAGGAAACTAGGAAGGAAAAAGAAAACAGGAGAAGAAGGAAAAGAATGAAAGAAGAAAATGTAGTAATAGTCCCATCAACTGAAGGCTGCCAAAGTTAACCTTCAGGCTTATTTTTTGGTCCTGTGGTTCTTAGATGGAGATTTTATATACTATAAAATAAAAAAAAACAAAATTGGAAGATAAAGGGTTGCCAATTTTTAATTTTATAAAGAAAAGCCATATTCTACCACCCCAACACCCCCTCAAAGAGAGAAATAAAGGGTAGTTCTTTAAATTTGTTTAACGTTATTAAAAGCTTGTTGTATTGCCCTGACTTTTCTGTTTTTGTCTCACCCCATTTTGGAAACCACTATCCTAATCTTTTTTTAATATATAAAAATCTACTTATTGTTCTTTGTGCTTGAGGTATGAGGCTTGGGAAATAGTGGTGGTATAGGTAGGCAAGTCCACTTTCAGTATACAAATACAGTGTTTTCACATGGTTATGATCAGTATAAATACAATCCTATAGCTTCCTTTTCGTACATATCATTACAAAAGCATTTTTGCTCTACTAAGTCTTAGAAAACAAAATTTTAAAAAGGAACTTTAATATTAATTCCTTTGATTATATCATAATTTCTTTAATTACTCCCATATGGTTTCATTTTATTCCTTTTAACATGCCTAAGATTCTTTCCCGTTTTTTTTTTTTTTTTGAGACAGTCTCATGCTATCGCCCAGGCTGGAGTGCAGTGGCATGAACACAGCTCACTGCAGCCTCGATCTCCTGGGCTCAAGTGATCCACCCACCTCAGCCTCTCAAGTAGTTGGGATGACAGGTGTGTGCCACCATGCCCAGTTAAATTTTTTTCTAGTTTTTATAGAGACAAGGTCTCACTATGTTGCCCAGGCTGGTCTCAAACTTCTGGGCTCAAATGATACTCCCATCTGGGGCTCCCAAAATGCTGGGATTACAGGTGTGCACTTCCGTGCCTGGCTGGATCCTTTATTTCTTTTAGACACAGGGTCTCACTCTGCCACCCAGGCTAGAGTACAGTGGCATGATCATAGCTCATTGCAGCCTTGATCTCCTGGGCTTGTGATTCTCCTGCCTCAGTCTCGCAAGTAGCTGGGACTGCAGACATGTGCCACTATGCCCAGCTAATATTTATTTATTTAGTCTCGCTCTTTTGCCCAGGCTGGAGTGCAGTGGCATGATCTTAGCTCACTGCAACCTCTGCCTCCTGGGTTCAAGGGTTCTCCTGCCTTGGCCTCCCAAAGTAGCTGGGATTATAAGTGTGTGCCACCACTCCCGGCTAATTTTTTGTATTTTTAGTAGAGATGGGGTTTCACCATGTTGGCCAGGTTGGTCTCGAACTCCTGACCTCAACTGATCTGCCTGCCTCGGCCTCCTAAAATACTGGGATTACAGATGTAAGCCACTGTGCCCAGCCCAATTTTTTCCGATATGGAGTTTTGCTCTGATACCCAGGTTGGAGTGCAGTGGTGGGATCTCAGCTCGCTATAGCCTCGGCCCCCCAGGCCCAGGTGATCCTCCCGCTTCAGCCTCCTAAGTAGCTGAGACTAGGGATGCAACCGGGCAACCTGGTGGCCTGAGCCTGTAGTCCTAGCTGCTCGAGAGACAGAGGCAGGAGTGTTGCGTGAGCCCAGGAAATCAAGGTAGCAGTGAGATACAACAGTATTACTGCACTCCAGCCTGGGAGACAGAATAAGACTATGTCTCCAAAATAAAATACACAAATAAAATATAAAACAAAAACAGAAGAATGATCTCAAATAACAAGATGTTCAAAACTAATGATAATGATAATTTAGTTAATAATAGTCAAAAATAGTGAATCTCTGTAAGGAAAAAAATGCTCTAATTAACTTCTTACCTGATCAAAATGGTCGGCTGAAAATTTTCTAATGAATTCAATGTCTTTCCTTTTTAAGTATTTCTGATGAAAGAAAAATCAAAGCAAACTTGTCAGTATGACACTTAGCTTCATAAACATGTTTATGCTATCAAATGACAAATATATTTTGTGTCTTCTATTACAATAATAAGATTTAATAAAAATTCAATGTCTTGGCTGGGCGAGGTGGCTCATGCCTGTAATCCTGGCACTTTGGGAAGCCAAGGTGGGTGGACTGCTTGAAGGTCAGGACTTGGAGACCACCCTGACCAACATGGTGAAAACCTGTCTCTACTAAAAATACAAAAATTAGTCGGGTATGGTGGTGGGTGCCTGTAATCCTGGCTACTCAGGAGGCTGAGGCAGGAGAATCACTTGAACTCAGGAGGTAGAGTCTGCAGTGAGCCAAGATTGTGCCACTGCACTCTAGCCTGGGTAACAACGCGATACTCCATCTCAAAAAAAAAAAAAAAAAAAAAAAAAAAAATTCAATTTCTGCTGCCAAATGACACATTTTTAAAGCTTGTTACAGTGCTTATTTTTTCCAGATATGCAGATCTCTCTTTTTTTTTTTTTTTTGCCATGGAGTCTAGCTCTATCACCCAGGCTGGTGTGCAGTGGCATGATCTTAGCTCACCGCAACCTCCACCTTCTGGGTTCAAGCGATTCTGCTGCCTCAGCCTCCTGAGTAGCTGGGACTACAGGTGCACACCACACCTGGCTAATTTTTGTATTTTTAGTAGAGATGGGGTTTCATCATGTTGGCCAAGCTGGTCTTGCCTGACCTCAGGTGATCCACCCGCCTTGGCTTCCTAAAGTGCTGGGATTACAGGTGTTAGCCACTGCACCTGGCATGCAGCTCTTATTGGAAATGGCTGTGAATGTATTCCACAGAAGACCCTTTATATACAATAAGCAGGATAAATGTTCAAAATGAATGTCTACAACTGAACTGTGAAAGAAAACTTTCAGACCAATAAGAGGATTCAGAATTTGATTATTTGAGGTTTCTTAAAATTCTACCTGTTTTGAAATTATCTCAATATCTTTCAAGTGAGACACTATGGTTATCATGTTATATACCTTTAAAATGATCCAAACACACAGTTTGATGTTTTGGGGTATGCTGTTACTGGCTATACTCTGTCAACTGCTTCTCCGAAAACCAAGAGATGGGCTTGCCCACCCACACTGGCACTACCCTCTAGCATCTAGGGACCTCTAGCATCGAGGCGTAGTCTATACTGTGGTGGTCAAACCAGCTTCTCCCAAAAACTGCTCACATAAGAGTACAAACTTTATTTAGCTCAAACTTTAATTAGACGTTACTTTTCCCAGAGGTCAGCTTCCATTCTAATAGAGCAAGTGGACTTTAATAATTTTGGAACTCACTCACTATGTGGTTAATACACCTCAGCTATTTAGTGTATTCCCTGTGAGGTTTGTTCATATTATTCTCTTTTTCTCTCCTTTTTTTTTTGGAGACAGAGTCTCACTTTGTCACCCAGGCTGGAGTGCAGTGGCATGATCTTGGCTTACTGCAACCTGTGCCTCAGCCTCCTAAGTAGCTGGGACTATAGCGCACCACCACGCCCAGCTAATTTTTAAATATTTTTAGTAGAGATGGAATTTCAACATATTGGCCAGGCTGGTCTCGAACTCCTGACCTTGTGATCCGCCCATCTCGGCTTCCTAAAGTGCTAGGATTACAGGTGTGAGCCACTGCACCCGACCCTTATTCTCTCTCTCTTTTAAGCATTGTGAACCTAAGAAAATATTTTCTTTGTATGGCAATAAACCATGTGATTTGTGAAATCATACTTTGAGCATCTTATTTCTACCGTATGCCATGCATCATTAACTATATTCATGCTGCATTTAACTAGGTGTGGGAGGTATAAAAAGATGAAAACATCATCCACACTCCTGCAGTTCTTGCACCTACTTGAGGAAAAATAGACAAACTCAAAATGGTGTAAATAATAAATAGGCAAAATATTATACTGAGCTTACCTGAACGTATTTCTTTTTTTTTTTTTTTTTTGAGATGGAGTTTTGCTTTTGTTGCCCAGGCTGGAGTGCAATGGCGCGATCTCGGCTCACCACACTCGGCTAATTTTGTATCTTTAGTAGACACAGGGTTTCTCCATGTTTGTCAGGTTAGTCTTGAACTTCCAACCTCAGGTTATCTGCCTGCCTTGGCCTCCCAAAGTGCTGGGATTACAGGCGTGAGCCACCATGGCTGGCCTAGCCTGAACATATTTCTTATGTCTGGACTAGAATATGAATAATAAATGACTTTTTTTATTTTTTAAAGACAGAGTCTCACTCTGTTGCCCAGGCTGGAGTGCAGTGGTATGATCTCGCGCTTACTACAACCTCTGCCTACTGGGCTCGTGATTCTCCTGCCTCAGCCTCCCGGGTAGCTGAGATTACAGGCACCCAACACAATGCCCAGCTGATTTTTGTATTTTTAGTAGAGACGGGGTTTCACCATGTTGGCCAGGCTGGTCTTGAACTCCTGATCTCAAGTGATCCGCCTGCCTTGGCCACCCAAAGTGCTGGGATTACAGATGTGAGCCACCACACCCAGCCTGACAATAAATTACTTTTTATTGAATATATGAAGTAAATAAAATGTAATAAGACTGAGTTCTTACCCCATTCTAAGTATACTAATATGCTTATGTATGCAAATGAGCATAGACTTTCAAAATCATAATCTTATTCAAAATATATCTGGAATGCTTCTTATGAAATTACTTTTTTTTTTTTTGAGACAGTGTCTCACTCTCTCACCAGGCTGAAGTGCAGTGGCAAGATCTCGGCTCACTGCAACCTCCGCCTCCCAGGTTCAAGCGATCCTCCTGCCTCAGCCTCTTGAGTAGCTGGGACTACAGGTGCACACCACCATGCCCAGCTATTTTTTTGTATTTTTAGTAGAGATGGGGTTTCACCATGTTGGCCAGGATGGTCTTGATCTTTTGACCCCATGATCCGCCTGCCTTGGCCTCCCAAAGTGCTGAAATTCCAGGCATGAGTAACCATGCCGGGCCATGAAATTACTTTTAAAGCAGATGTCCTACCTAAAGAAAAGAGATTTATACCATTGTTTTAGAGTCAATGCTTACTCAGCCCAGCCATTCTCTCTCTTCTATCTCGATTTCCTCCCCTTCCTTTTTGCTTTATTAGCTCCATCTCCTTTTATTTCCCTGTTATTAATGCAATTGACATGAGAACTCTCAGAAGATCAAGAATCAACATGTGATGGGCATACTGGAGCTGATACAGGGCTAAGAGACAGACAGACAAACTGAGGCTGCAGACAGATACTAAGTATTATTTTATGCTCACATACTATCCACAGTGAAGTACATGAGTACTTCATAGCATTATTTATTAACTTATTTATTTTTGAGACAGGATCTTGCTCTGTCATCCAGATTAGAATGCAATGGCACAATCATGGCCCACTTCAGCCTTGAACTCTTGGCCTCAAGTGATCCTCTGACCTCAGTCTCTCGAATAGCTGGGACTACAGGTGTGAGCCACCACACCAGGTTAATTTTCATTTTTTTTTTGTAGAGACAATGTCTCTCTCTGTTGCTCTGGCTGGTCTTGAACTCCAGAGCTTAAGTGATTCTTCTGCCTTGGCCTCCCACAGTGTTGGCATTACAGGCATAAGCTACTACGCCCGGCTTATAGCATTGCTTAAAAGGAAAAAAAAACATACTGTGGATCTGGAACGTAAACTCATATTCATAAGATTTTATTGTTCTCTACTTATGGTTTTAGAAACACTTTTAGACTCTGTATAAAAATATCTTTTTTTTCCACATGGAGTTTTGCTCTTGTTGCCCAGGCTGGTGTGCAATGGCATGACCTCAGCTCACTGCAACCTCTGCCTCCCAAGTCCAAGCAATTCTCTTGCCTCAGCCTCCCGAGTAGCTGGGATTACAGGCACCTGCCACCATGCCTAACTAATTTTTGTATTTTTAGTAGAGACAAGGTTTCCCCATATTACCTAGGCTGATCTTGAATTCCTGACCTCAAGTGATCCACCTGCCTCGGCCTCTCAAAGTGTTAGGGTTTCAGGCGTGAGCCACCACGCCTGGCAAAAATACTTATTTTATTTAAAAAGAATTGTTCTTTCTGAAGTTCAAATACAACAGTGTTGAACATATTTACTTCCAAAGCATACATTCTAGAGAAACATAGAACTGTACTTCACTTACTGTTCCTTCAGGGATACATATGGCTTTGACAGTTCCATGGGGCTTACTGAGTGCATTCTGAAGAAATCCAATCTCTGTGTTTCTAAACACATCACTGACATCTATAATCTGGAAAATGAGTAACAAAAAGAGATAACTAAATATGAAGTAATTTTTATCTGAAAACATTTAACAAGATTTTAAAGAAGAGAATAGATCTTGATAATTTAACATTTATAGAATGCATTCAAAGAGTATTTACCATGGGTTAAGGAATATGACTCGTGTTTTACATATACTCATTCATTTCATCTGCACAAAACTATGAGGTTAGCACTCTTTATTATCCCTATTTCACAGATAAAACCAAGACACAGAGAAATAAGGAACATGCCCAAGATGGCACAGCTAGTAAGTGGTAGAGCCAGAATTTAACCCAAGCAGTCTGAGTTAAGAACCACTATTCCAAGCCAGGCGCAGTGGCTTATGCCTATAATCTCAGCACTTTGGGAGGCTTAGGCGGGCAGATCACCTGAGGTCAGGAGGTCAGCCTGGCCAACATAAGTAAAACCCCATCTCTACCAAAAATACAAAAATTAGCCGATGTGGTGGTGCACGCCTGCAGCCCCAACTGCTCGGGAGGCTGAAGCAGGAAAATCGTTTGAACCCATGAGGCGGAGGTTGCGGTGAGCCAAGGTTGCACCACTGCACTCCAGCCTGGGCAACAGGGCAAGGCTCCATCTTAAAAGAAAAAAACACAAAATGGCCAGGTACAGTGGCTCACGCCTGTAATCCTAGCACTTTGGGAGGCCAAGGAGGGCAGATCACTTGAGGTTGGGACTTCGAGTCCAGCCTGACCAACATGCGTGGTGGCGCATGCCTATAATCCCAGCTACTTGGGAGGCTGAGGCAGGAAAATCGCTTGAACCCGGGAGGCAGAGCTTGTGGTAAGCCAAGATCGCACCATTGCACTCCAGCTTGGGCAACAAGTTTGAAACTCCATCTCAAAATAAATAAATAAATAAATAAATGCAAATAAAAAAAGAACCACTATTCCATATTACAAATAAAGAAACAAGAAGTAGTTGAGTTGGCAGCTGTTAAGTTGGTAGTTATGACCTTTTGTATATTGTATTTTTTTTCATTCTAAGCATTGAGCACTGATTATTCACAAACCAGGCAGAACTCAATTTCTTTCTCTTTTTTTTTGAGACGGAGTCTCACTGTGTTGCCCAGGCTGGAGTGCAATGGCAAGATCTTGGCTCACTGCAACCTCCACCTCCTGGGTTCAAGCAATTCTCCTGCCTCAGTCTCCTGAGTAGCTGGGATTACAGGTGTATGCCACCATACCTGGCTAATTTTTTATATTTTTGGTAGAGAGGGGGTTTCATCATGTTGGCCAGACTGGTCTCAAACTCCTGACATCAAGTGATCCGCCTGCTTTGGACTCCCAGAGTGCTGGGATTACAGGCATGAGCCACCATACCCACCCTGCAGTACTCAATTTCTAAAGAATGTGCACCGAGAACTTAGATATAGAAATGTCACCAGCATTATAGAGATCAAGGGATATTGCTCTTTAAGAGCAAATGAGTAGAGGCCTGGTAATGAAACTATTCTATATAAATTCTACCCCTGTCTTAAATACTTACAGATATGAATAATTTGAAAAACGATTGTCGTATGTTTGAGCTTTTTATGGACCAAGGACACTTAATAACTCCTTGGCTTTAAAAACATTGAAAAGGAAAGAACAGTTATTTTTTCTTCCAAGTTACCATTCATGTCCATATAATCCATAACTTGCAAGTAATAAAAACTTTATGGCAAGAATCTTGCTCTTGGAACTGGACCTTGAACATGATAGATAGAAAGAAAGCACTGTAATGCTAACATGCCATTATTCTCTCTTGCTCTAACTCTGTATCCACAAAGGTAACAAGGTAACAACAAAAATATCATCTAACCTTGTGTAACATTTATCAATTTCAAAGTGGTTTAAAAAGACTGCAGGAGTATTTAGGGACAGAGTCCCAGAAAAGTGAAGAAATGTACCTTCATTCCAAAGCGAGTATCAGGTTTATCAGTTCCATAGGTGGCCAGTGCCTCAGCAAAAGTCATAGAAGGAAAAGGAGCAACCACAGGGTCTTTGTCGTTGGGCCAGGAATACTGAAGCAAACCCTCAATTAAACTCTGGATCCCAGTCTGGTCTACAAAAGACATCTCTATGTCAATCTGAAAGCAAAGTAACATATGGAAACTAACTTAGCCACAGTATATACACATTTATATATTTTTCTGTTTTCAAGTTACTATGGAATTCTGCATATAAACAATACATGGGGAGGGTATAGATATTATTGGACATCTTTTTTATGTCAGACACTGTCCTAATGGCCTTATATACATTAACTTGTTTAGTTCCCACAACTATCTCATGGCTGAAGACTCAAGAGAGCTAAATTACTTGTTTGCATATGTGTAATTACTAAGTAGTGAAGCTACATTTGATCCCAGGTCTGTCCAACTCCAAGGCTCATAATTTTTTCACTTTGCCACATTGATTAAAATGCTGTCGGCTTTGGGGGGTGGTAGCTCAAGCCTATAATCCCAGCATTCTGGGAGGCCGAGGTGGGTGGATCACAAGGTCAGGAGATGGAGACCATCCTGGCCCACATGCTGAAACCCTGTCTGTGAAATATGGCAAGGTTTCTCTTCAGACAGCCTGATCCTTTAATTCCCAGTACCCCTGACTCCTCTCTTTCTTCTTCTTTCTGCTTTTACTACATGCCCAGGTATACCACAGCACCAATGGTGCTATCAGCATCAGCTCACATTCCGTTCCTTATTTGGGAAAAGATTGGCCCTCTAGCTCGCCACAGACCACCGTTTCCCCCTCTCTCCCCTCTCCCTTACGTGCCCACCTTATCTGAGAAAAAGTTTAAATGTTTAGCCAATCAGGTCTAGTTCAGATTGTGTGGTCCAACCCCAGCCAATGGGGAAAGGGCATGGGGCAGGATTTGCGTCAGGAATCAAAACTTTCTCTCTCCTTTGTTCTATGTGCTGCTCTTGTGGCAATATGAGGGGCACCCCTTTGTGCAGAAGTAAATTTGCTTTGCTGAGAAATCCTTTCTCTGAGTGCTTGTTTTCCTTACAACTCTGAGCTTTATTTATAACACTGCCTTTACTAAAAATACAAAAATTAGCCAGGTATGGTGGTGCACGCCTGTAGTCCCAGCTACTCGGGAGTCTGAGGCAGAAGAATCTCTTGAACCTGGGAGGCAGAGGCTGCAGTGAACTGAGATCACACCACCGCACTCCAGCCTGGGCGACAGAGTGAGATTCCCTCTCAAAAATAAATAAATAAAATAAAATAAAATAAAATAAAATGCTATCATACAGAAAACAAATCATAATAGCTTTGGTAAGTGAACATATTAGAAAGATTAAAATATCAATATATAGCACTATTCATTCTTAATATATAAGAGATTTGTTTTAAGGACCTTATCATGAACATTAGAATGCTTTAGGAATTTCTGGCATTCCTTAGTTGCTGACTATACTCTTTATGGAAAGGACACATGCTTACTTTGGCAGCACATATACTAAAATCTGAATGACAGTGTGGCCCCTGTGCTATCCAAGGAAAGAAAAAAATTTTAAAAAGAACACATGAAGTGGATAAAAAAACTGAATAGTTTCTCGACTGCAGGTGAGTTTAATTAAATAGCTGATGGATAAAATGTAATGAGAAGTAAAGTATTAATATATAAAATTACTGCACTAGTCTTGAAAATACTATTTTCAAAATAGCCTGAATTTTAAGAAACAAGTGAATATAACTTTGTACCTGAGTAAACTCAGGCTGTCTGTCTGGTCTTGAACCTTCATCTCGATAACATCGGGCAACCTGAAAATATCTACAATTGAGAAATAGCATTAACTGAGTTAATTTTACACTAATACACACTTTCCCCCAAAAGTTTAAGGAAATGCAGGCTATAAAATAATGATACCTAAAAAACATAAGAAATACTTTTACTTTTCATGACGTTTTAATAGAATTAGATATATAGCTGACCTATGAGAAGTTAACTATTCCATATATTGTTTTCAAAATAAACACGGGCACCTCTGGATATTCATATATTAGACTGGCATGCAAATCAGTCCATGCCAGTTCTTTTCATTAAAACATTTTTTTTAGTCCATGCTTCTTCACATATACTCTTTTGCTTTGGCCAAAGTGAAATACTTACTGTGCCATGGATACACTTGAGACTTTCTGTGCTATGTCATTCCAACTCTTATCTTCATCTGCTGAAGCGTAGCTCTATCCTCAAAGGTCTAGCTCACAAAGTTTTCTATATTTCCTCAAACAATATAATTTTAAAGCTCTTAATACCTAATTTGCAAATCTCAATACATTTACATTTTGGTTTACGCCACAGTTGGTTTTATTCATTATCCTATTCTGGCTTACTAGCCTTAACACCTTGAGAGCAAGAAGGGGATTTTTTAAAAATCCCCTCCTACGTCTACTAGCATAGAGCTTTGTACATGGTGGCCACCCAATAAATCTTTAATAAATAATGACTACAAATTATGAGAGTATTTTATAAGTATTCTCCAAACTCTTATAAATTTTCCATCTTTCTCTTGAGAATAGAGAAGATTTTGTGTTTCCTTTTTTCCCTTTGTTTTTCTCTTTTCCTTTTCTGACAACTGCTAGCATTAAAAAAAAGCCCACCTGTCTACACCGCCAACCATCAGAAGTTGCTTGAACTGTTGAGGACTCTGAGGGAGAGAATAAAACTTTCCAGGTTCCCTGGATGGTACTAAAAACTCTTTGGCACCCTTTCAAAGAGAGAGAGAGAGAGAGAGAGAGAGAGAGAGGAGACAGATTATTAAAAGAAAAAAAACAAAAACAAAAAAAAACCCAAGGTATAATTGACTAGTAGAAGTTGTTACTTCAGTTTATCAATGAATGACTAAAGGACAAAGTTCCTACAATGACAGAGAGAATTTCTCGCTTATCTTTGAGTCCCTAAAAAGGCTTGCACATAATAGACTTTAAACACCATTGCACAGGTAGGTGGTAAGTTTATGTTTGTTGAAATAAATTTCCAATTCTGTTACTAGCTGAACGAATTTTGTGTCTCATTTCTTATCCAAGTAGTTCCTAATTGCATTTCCAAATTAAACTGTAGTTTTATAATTTCACAGACTGGATAAATCGAGTAAATATCAATGTTTAGAAATGTCACATTTTTTTTTTTTGAGACGGAGTCTTGCTCTTGTTGCCTAGACTGGAATGCAGTGGCACAATCTCAGTTCACTGCAACCTCTGCCTCCCGGGTTCAAGCGCTTCTCTTGCCTCAGCCTCCCAAGTAGCTGGGATTACAGGCACCTGCCACCATGCTTGGCTAATTTTTCCATTTTTAGTAGAAACAGGGTTTCACCATGTTGTCCAGGCTGGTCTCAAACTCCCAACTTTGTGATCCACCTACCTCGGCCTCCCAAAGTGCTGAGATTACAGGTGTAAGCCACTGCACCCAGCCAGAAATGTCCATTTTTATTTATTAAAAAAAATTCTTTTTTGAGACAGTCTCGCTCTGTTGCCTAGGTTGGAGTGCAGTGGTACAATCTCGGTTCACTGCAAACTCTGCCTTCTGGATTCAAGTGATTCTCCTGCCTCAGCCTCTCGAGTAGGTGGGATTATAGGTGCCAACCACTGCACCTGGCTAATTTTCGTATTTTTGGTAGAGACAAGGTTTCACCATGTTGGCCATGGTTGGCTAGGCTGGTCTCGAACTCCTGACCTCAGGTATCTACCCACCTGGGCCTCCCAAAGTGCTGAGATGATAGGCATGAGCCATAGCGCCTGGCCAAGAAATGTCAATTTTTAATATACAAGAGATTTGTTCTTTAAAATTTTTTTTTCTTTAAAGAGGGTGTCGCTATATTGCTGAAGCTGGTCTTGAACTCCTGGGCTCAAGTGATCCTCCTTGCTTCAGCCTCCTAGTACTGAGACTACATGTGTGAGCCACTGAGCCTGGCCAGGAGCCTTATTCTTAAAGAATCAATTCATTGGCCGGGTGCAGTGGCTCACACCTGTAATGCCAGCACTTTGAAAGGCTGAGGTGGGTGAATTACCTGAGGTCAGGATTTCGAGACCAGCCTGGCCAACACGGCAAAACTCCATCTCTATTACAAAAATACAAAAATTAGCTGGTCATGGTGGTGTGTGCCTGTAGTCCCAGCTACTTGGGAGGCTGAGGTGGGAGAATTGCTTGAACATGGGAGGTGGAGGTTGCAGTGAGCCTATTGCCCCACTACACTCTAGCCTGGGTGACAAAGCGAGACTCCATCTCAAAAAAAAAAACCACACAAAAAAACAAAGAACCAATTTACTAATGATTTACATCCATAAACCTCAAGGGAGGCAGGGCAAGGTGGCTCACACTTGTAATCCCAGCACTTTGGGAGGCTGAGGTAGGCAGATCATTTGAGGTCAGGAGCTTGAGACCAGCCTGGCCAACATGGTGAAACTCCATGTCTACTAAAAATACAAAAGTTAGCCTGGCATGGTGGTGCATGCCTGTAATCCTAGCTACTCAGGAGGCTAAGACATGAGAATCACTTGAATCCGGGAGGCAGAGGTTACAGTGAGCTGAGATCGTGCCACTACACTCCAGCCTGGGTGACAGAGTGACACTTTTATCTCAAAAAAAAAAAAAAAAAAACACACAAAAAAAACCCCAAAACAAAACAAAAAACAAACAAAAAAACTCAAAAGAAAGAAAACTTATGTGGAATAAAACAATTCTGACTCAAAATACCCAAGTAATTTTCTCAATTCTTCAGAAAAACCTAGTTAATATGACCATCCTGAGGCAGTGAATAAAAGTGGATCCAGTGAATATAAAAGCAAAGTGGTCTAGCTTTATAACTAATAGGACATTATTAATAGACTGATTGAAGAAATATACATACCCCTGGGGTCCTCTTAAACAATGTTGGAGTTTCTATATCCACAAACCCTAAAAAGAGAGAAACATTATCATTTAGTAGATAGGAATGTAAAATTTGTCATATATGATGTCTACAACATAGTACAACAAATCTGAGGCTTCCCTTTAATTAATAAGCTACCAAGGCTACTGATGCTGGTTTTTACAAATCTAAGAAGGAAGATGAAGATTTTCATAAATACTATTCTGTTCATAAAGCATACTCTACACATAAAATAATTCTAAATATTTAATGGATTCTTGTCTACTGAACTGTTCTGATTTTTTAAATGTTCTGCTAGTGTAGGAATAACACAAATATAGCTGAAAAAGTCCAGGACTGAATGAGATGTCTAGTTTAATTCACATGACATTTTTGAGCTCCCAATAAATGATGTATGTGCATGATAAAGAATTAAGAAGACTGGCTGGGTATGGTGGTTCATGCCTGTAATCCCAGCACTTTGGGATGCTTAGGTGGGAGGATTGCTTGAGCCCAGAAGTTTGAGACCAGCCTGGGCAACATAGTGAGACCCTGTCTCTAAAAAAATTTTTTTAAATAGCTGGATATGGTGGTGCACATCTGTGGTCCTAGCTACTTGGGAAGATGTGATAGGAGGAGCACTTGAGCATGAAAGGTTGAGGCTGCAGTGAGCTGTGGTCATACTACTGCACTCTAGCCTGGGCAACAGAGTGAGATTCTACCTCAAAAAAAAAAAAGAATTAAGAAATCTTTTTTTTTTTTTTTTTTTTTGAGACAAAGTCTTGCTCTTGTCTCCCAGGCTGCAGTGCAATGGTGCAATCTCAGCTCACTGCAACTTCTGCCTCCCAGGTTCAAGCCATTCTCCTGCCTCAGCTTCCTGAAGAGCTGGAATTACAGGCGCCTGCCACCACACCCGGCTAATTTTTGTATTTTTACTAGAGACAGGGTTTTACCATGTTGGCCAGGCTGGTCTCAAACTCCTGATCTCAGGTGATCCACCCGCCTTTGCCTCCCAAAGTGCTGGGATTACAGGTGTGAGCCACCGCACTCAGCCAAGAAATCTTATAGAAGGTTGGGTGTGCAGGGTGGCTTTACGCCTGTAATCCCAACACTTGGTCAGGCTGAGGCAGGTGAATCACCTGAGGTCAGGAGTTTGAGACCAGCCTGGCCAACATGGTGAAACCCTGTCTCTACTAAAAATACAAAAATTAGCCAGGTGTGGTGCCAGGTACCTGTAAACCCAGGTACTCAGGAGGCTGAGGTGAGAGAATCCCTCGTACCCAGGAGGTGGTGGAGGTTGCAGTGAGCCAAGATTGTGCCATTGGACCCCAGCCTGGGCAACAAGAGTGAAAACTCTATTTCAAACGAAAAAAGAAATCTTACAGAAAAAGCCAAAGGGCTATCCTGCCTGCGACAATGATGGAAAATACTATAATACTTTAATCAATGTAATAGCCACTATCATCTTTATCATCTTTAAAATAATTTAACTTTTCTTCAAAAACTACATTACACATTGAGTGAATTCCAGACTTCTGGCAATATCTGATCCAATGATGCTAAGGAAAGGATACAGTAAAACTGCTGAATAAAATAGAAGCGATGCTAAAAAGCTCCAAAGAGCATCCAGGCATTTCTCTTACCATGCAGATTACAGAGATATTCCCGCATTTTCATGACCATCTGGGACCTCAGTCGCAGGTTATACTGCATTTGGAAACTACGCAAGTCTAAGTAGCGATACTGCAACCGAAGAGCCTCTGTTTTCTAAAGAAAGTGAAAGATTTTTATATTGAAATATTTTTGAATATTACAAAGGTATTATCTTTAGAAACAGAGTTTGAATTTTCAAAACCTTTAGCTCTGTCTTTAGTTTCCATCAAGTAGCTCACTGTATGCTCTTTCCATTTGCGTATATAATACCATCCTTAATTCCTACAACTTCTAAGTTTGTCATTAGTGCAGATTTACATTTTTTACTATTCATTATTATTAACATTACTTTTCACTGACTAAAATTTGCCTACTTTACCAAACACGTATCCATTAATTTAACTCCATGGTTGAGTCTTGAAAAAAATTTAAAGATTTTGAAGATCTCTCAAAAAAAACCACAGCACCACATGCTGTATCTGGGCATAGTGGCACATGCCTATAATCCCAGCTATTTGGGATGCTGAGGTAGGAGGATCACTTGAGCCCAGGAGTTTGAGGCCAGCCTGGGCAACATAGCAAGACCCCATCTCCTAAAAAAAAAAAAAAAAAAAAAAGGATACACCAGAGTAGAAGATTCACCTGAATGGGATGCTGACTACTAGCGTAAAGAATGCAAGGGGACAGTGGATGGAATCTCCATGGCTGTACTGGTAGAAACAGTTTGCTTATTTTCAAGGCTGTAAATCTCTGCAAGACTCTGAGCTGAAAACTTAAAAAATGTCTGTAACTTCTCTTTTTGAATGATTATCTGGGGAAAACTGCATATTTTCTTTTTTACTATAAGGTCAACTGTATAATTATATTGCTCTTTCTAATTAGAGAATTAAGTATTGGGAACTTAAATGTAAGACTAACTGGCCATGAAATGAATTTAAAAATTCCTTAACAGATCAGTTTAAAAATTAGGAATATATAAGTCTATAAACTGTGACAAGGCTGAAAATCATATGAGTGTATAGTATAGCTCCATCAACCCCTTAAACTTTAGCAAAGAACATCCTAAATTATAGTAATCCTATTTATATTTATATGCTTGGGAAGTCAAGAGTTGCTCTAAGCATACATTTTATCACTTAATAGGTATAGGATCCCCTGTGCCATTTGGCCATTTCTAAGCTAGACATAAATTTCCTTTCAAATGTTAACAACAGTAGCAACAAAAAAACTTAAATAATATAACACCTCAAGTCTTAAAGAAAGAATCACATTTTAATCTGTCTGAAAAAACAGTCTAGGTATTTAGGGACTGCAACAGTTTAATGAACTGGCACTATTTCACAACAGTTTGTCAAGAAGTCATAGAACTAAGAGAATGATTTATGATATGTCTACGATAAAATGTTTAATTTTGTAGAAGTTAAACTTTTCTTTAAAAAAACTGGGAAAATATCTGACTAGTCATCAACATTTTCTAGATATTCTATTAATAACAGAGGATGGTACCTTCATGAAGTCCTTAATTTCAAAGGGCAGCTTCTTGCAGGCATTCAGAAGCTCCGCTGTTTTAACTTTGATTTCAATCTCACCTGTTGGCATTTTCTTAGAGAGTGAGAGAGAAGTGTTTTAAAAATTACTCATCAAGACATAGGCAAAACACATTTGTAAAATATATGCATTTATTTACATACGTAATATGTGCAAAGTCCTTATAGTGCATAGTGTAAAGTATAAAGCATACATGTCTGTGCATTATTTTGACATTCTTATGCATATCTGTGGCTGGTGTGCTCAGATATCAACAGATGTCAGGACACATCCTTGCAGTTTGATACTTGGGAGACTGAGACAGGAGGAACACTTAAGCCCAGAAGTTCAAGACCAGTTTGGACAATACAGCAAGATGCCTGTCTCAAAAAAAAAAAAAAAGTCTTAGCATGCATATTTAAATAGGTGTGTGTGTTTGTAGTAAAGATTTTGAAATCTGTAGGTTCATTTGTAGACTTAAACTTTAGTGCCTAATGTCCAATAGGTGCTCAGTCTGTGCTGCCTGAATGTGTACACAGACAGTGCAAATGTATACAAGCAAAATTTACATAGGTATCTTCTAAACTACTTACTGGATTCTCTTGTCCTGCAGGACGGGAAATGACTGTACCAGACACTTGCACTACAGATTCCATAGGAGCTTCACATAAAATCTTCCTCACAGAGGCTGCTGACTACACAACAAGGGATGAAAAGAGTTCCAAGAGACATATGAACTTACAGGAATCTTAAGTAATTGTAAGTCTATGGTTTAAAAAAACGTTAATAGTCATAGCTTAATTACCATAAAGACTGGGGCTGCCCCTTAATGACTTTATTACTGAATTTAGTAAAAATTACATCCCCATTTTGACTCTATGTAATACAGCAAGTAAAACTATTAGTTAAGAGCTTTAAAAAACTTTACAGCCAGTCATGGTAGCTCACGCTTGTAATCTCAGCACTTTGGGAGGCCGAGGCAGGTGGATCACCTGAGGTCAGGAGTTCGAGACCAGCCTGACCAACAGAGAAACCCTGTCTCTCCTAAAAATACAAAAAAATTAGCCGGGTGTGGTGGCACATTTGCATAATCCCAGCTACTTGGGAGGCTGAGCCAGGAGAATCTTTTGAACCTGGAAGACGGAAGTTGCGGTGAGCCGAGATGGCACCATTGCACACCCCAGCCTAGGCAACAAGAGCGAAACTCCATCTCGAAAAAAAAAAAAAACCTTTCTTTAAAGGAAAATAAGGAGAAGAATGACCATTATTAATGCAAACCAGTCCCACATACTTGAAAAGCAATTGTCTCCAGGGTTAGTCTTAGGGGCAGTTAAATCCAATAGCAATAATGGGTCAAAGTCAAAGGAGTTCTTCAGAGTTAGCTATACTCATCTCTGGATGCGGATCCCTAAAACATAATTCATTGCTCTTTACTCATTTCAAAACTTAAGAGCTGAATAAATAATATTTTTCTTAGGCATGCAAGCATTAAGTAAAAATTACAATAGAACCCAACTTTGCCCAATAAGTATGATAGAAGTTCTTTTTTTATCTAATTCTTTAATTTTAATTCTTTTTTTTTTTTGAGACGGTATCACTCTGGTTGCCCAGGCTGGAGTGCAGTGGTGTGATTTTGGCTCACTTCAGTCTCTACTTCTTGGTCTCAGGTGATTCTCCCAACTCAGCCTCCCAAGAAGCTGGGACTACAGGTGCACGCCACCACGTCCAACTAATTTTTTGTATTTTTAGCAGAAATGAGGTTTCACTATGTTGCCCAGGCAGGTCTTGAACTCCTGCACTCAAGCAATCTGCTGGCCTTCGCCTCCCAGATTGCTGGGATTACAGGTGTGAGCCATCATGCCTGGCCTTGAATTTTTTTAATAAAAAAAATTTTTTCTTCAAAATATCACTCTGTCATATTTTATCTAATTTTGATGGCAATTAAATTAAATACTTTTTTGAGCAGGTAGTACCTTCACATGGCTTCAAATTCAAAGAGTGCAAAAAGATACAGTGAAAAGTTTCCCTCCTATCCTTGTCTTCAAGGCCCTCAGTTCCTTCCCCAAGAAGCACTCAATGTTACCAGGTACTTAGGTATCCTTCCAGGGACATTTCATAACATATATACAAGCAAATACACACACACACACACACACACACACACACACACACACACACACACACACACATTTTGAATATATATTCTGCTTCCTTCCCCTATTTGTTATACAGATGATAGCACTTAAAAGAGTGCTGGAGTTTAACAACTGCTCTTCTGTATACTCAAGAATAGAGGGTTCTTCACTTAACAGTATTCCTTGGATTTTTTTCTCCCTATTAGAAAAGAACTTCTTCATTCTGTTTTGTATGGCTGAGCAGAGTATCCTACTGTAAGAACATAGATTATTTTTTAAGTCAGTCTTTTATTGGAGGACATCTAGGTTGTTCCCAATTTTTTTCTAGTAAAAAGAATCCTGAAGTGAATATCCTTGTACATATGTCATTTTGCATCTGTATAAGTCTAGGTATTAGATAATTTACTGACTGGGTGCAGTGGCTCATGCCTGTAATTCCAGCACTTTGGGAGACCGAGGCAGGTGAATCACGAGGTCAAGAGATCATGACCATCCTGGCCAACATGGTGAAACCCCATCTCTACTAAAAATACAAAAATTAGCTGGGCGTGGTGGCGTGTGCCTATAGTCCCAGCAACTTGGGAGGCTGAGGCAGAGTTTGCAGTGAGCAGAGATTGTGCCTCTGCACTCCAGCCTGGCAACAGAGCGAGTCTCCGTCTCAAAAAAAAAAAAAAGATGATTTACCAGAAGTGGAATTAATGGCTCAAAGGATATATGCATTTACAGTTTTGATATGGCCAAATTGCACTCCCCTTAGTGCCAATTTGTACTCCCTCCAGGAATTGAACACCTGCTTTCCCAAACACAGTGTGTTGTCAATCTAATGTGTTAAAAATGGCAATTACATGCAGTTTTAATTCGTATTTATCTACCTATGAGTGAGGCTGGGCATACTTTCATTATGTCTACAAGTCATTTATATATTTTTTCCTCTAAATTTTTTGTTAATATCCTGGGTTCATAATTATTATTTTTTTCTTTTTTTTTCCTCACTGAGAAACCTGGGTTCGTAATTCTACTGGCTGACTGGTCTTTTTGCCATGTCTTAATTGCTTATGATATTTTGCAGTTTTCATAAACAATATACTTCTGAATATAAAACCTCAAACATATTCATTTAACTACTTAGTTTACCCTAACCACAGCATCAAAGAGGCTTAGATAATGACAGGAAATTTTCTATTACCTCATCCTGGGGAATGATAACTTGAACAAGCCCATGGAAATCTCTTAGGACCAAGAATGTATTTTGCCTGATTAATGGAAAGAAAAAAAGGAATATTTAAAGATAAAATCTCTAAGCCTAAAGTTTAAGCACACAAAATAAATAACAAAAATCCATACAATTTCTCATGTTTCTTTTTTATGATCATTATGTACTTTTTTTTTTTTTTGAGACAGAGTCTCACTCTGCCGAGGCTGGAGTGCAGTGGCGCGATCTCACCTCCCTGCAACCTCTGCTTCCCAGGTTCAAGCAATTCTCCTGCCTCAGCCTCCCGAGTAGCTGGGATTACAGGCACGCACCACCATGCCCAGCTAATTTTTTATATTTTTAGTAAGGACAGGGTTCCGCCATGTTGTCCAGCCGTCTGGAACTCCTAACCTCGTGATCCGCCCGCCTCGGCCTTCCAAAGTGCTGGGATTACAGGCATGAGCCACTGCGCCGGGCCTGATAATTATGTACTTTCATTAGTTACATTTCATGCAATTATTATCTATGTAGCTCATTGATGAAAAATGATTTTTTGTTTCAATTTTTATTGTCTACTTATATGGCTTATTAATCTTATACAGATGGCTTATTAATGAAAAAGTATTATAGATTGAAAATTAAAAAAAATTTTTCATTGGCTTAAGTCCTTATAAGAAAATTTTGTTAAATTTGGAAATTTTGCATATAGTAAAATCCAAAGATAGTATTTTAGGATAATAGAAGCATCTGATGGATCATTTTTAAAATACAGGAATATAAAGTCCTTTTCTAATAAAAGATGCAATCTAAAATTTTCTGGAAGAGTTCCAACTGCTAATTTAATACCTCTCTATGAATCATCAAAAGGTCCCAGAAATGCTAACATTTTAACATCCAACCTCTATTTCTCATACTGTCCTCAGTACCAGGAACACAGGTACAGAAAGCTTCTTCAGATTTGGGTTCAGGAAACAAAATCACTAAACTTATGGGGTAAATATCCACTACTTCAGACATATATATATATATATATATATATATTTTTTTTTTTTTTTTGAGATGTTCTGTAGCCCAGGATGGAGTGCAGCGGTGTGATCTCTGCTCACTGAAACCTTTGCCGACCAGGTTGAAGCAATTCCCTGCCTCAGCCTCCCGAGTATCTGGATTACAGGCGCCTGCCACCACACCGGGCTAATTTTTGTATTTTGAGTAGAGACAGGGTTTCATCATCTTGGCCAGGCTGGTCTTGAACTCCTAACCTCGTGATCCACTCGCCTTGGTCTCCCAAACTGCTAGGATTACAGGTGTGAGCCACTGTGCCTGGCCTGGACATATTCTTTAAGATCATATAACCTATGTATCTTGGATCTCATCCATGTGACTTAATGTACTATTCAGGTATGTTCTGGAATAGAGAGATGAACAACAACAAAAAATGGGCTCTGATCTTAAGGAATCACTGTTTATGTTTCTAAGCTTGCTCTCTACCTAAATTGAATAAAATGAGCTTTTGCCCCATGCTATTCGAGTTTAACAGCTGGTTTATAGGAGGCTGGCCTATTTTTAATTACTGCTCATAGGAACTCATTGTTATATCCTTCAATAGATTTTACTGGTACCTACTAAGAACGACACTTTGTTACCTAGGTCTTTCAAAACTAAAAGTTGAAAATTCAGTAAGTTCTTAATCCTGCAGGAGTTGCAAAATGTTTTATTCTTCGGACTGGTTGTAAATTAGTAAAGGTTTGGAATTGCCCTGGGGAAACAACCACTATGCATTCTTAGACTGTCTTCCTCAATTTACCTTCGGTACTGAATCCATCCACACAAGGTGACTTCTTGGCCTAAGTGAGATGAACGCAGCTCTCCACATGTGTTGGTCCGGACAACAAAGCTACTGAATTCTTTAAAAAAAAGAAAAGAAAAGAAAAGAAGCTTTAAAAGGCAAGATTAAAAATACATCACTTGCAGGTTGCTTAAAAATAAAAATTCTCAAAATACATTTTAGGTATGTCAGGGAAACAGGTGAAATTTATAAAATAAATCAGTATGTAATTTAATTCACTCACTATTAAATTTACCTGCAAGTGTGTCAAAAGCCAAGTGAATAACTGAATGTAAATTTGTCTTGTGTTAGGAAATCTAGATTTTTTGGATCATCTAGCATTTGCATTGATTTAAATCCTAATTACCCAATTCTTAGTATTTCACATTTCTTCTCCAAATGAAATAGGATTTTAGAAACTGCAGAAATGGATGGTGCAGGAACTATTTAGTTTTAGTATGAATCCAGCTTTTAACAGCCACTTGCACACTAGAAAACACTACTATAATTCTGTGAAAAGGAAATTTTTAAGGCATCAACAAAAAGCTGAGTATTCTATATATTACGTGGTTACCTTTTTGTGGTCTTTCTAAAAACTCAGGGAACAAAAACCTGCATTATAATGAATGAAGAGAGTGAACGACCTGCTTCTACACGTAAGGCTACCCAGTTAAGAATTGGGGGCGGGGAATGAAATAAAAGCTCTCTGGCCGAAGACAACAGACTGAAGTACTGCTCATAACAGATCTCTTCGCTATTTTCACCTGGATTTCTCCTCTGTGAACTCAGCACCAGACTTCTGGAGAGAGAACCCCAGATGGGTTGGGTGGTCCTTCTAATGGGTCTGGATAAACCCCTGTACAGCTGACTTAACCAAGAAGGGAAGTACATGTTGGAGCCACAGGATGGCGAAAAACAGTCACGAATCCCACGCTGCCGGTAGTTAAAAGTCGGTTTTGGAGATACAGAAATCTCGTAAAATTCCAGGAGTTCCCACTCTCTTCTCGAATATTTAAGTCCTCCTCCGCACAACATTCGAGTACACTTGTCTGGAAACAAGACAAATCTGCCCCTTTGGGGCCCTTGATGGGGTGGAGATAAGGGAAAGACCTTTCCCCGAGTCTTAAAGCATCAGTTTCCACTTCTATTCAACAAGTCGACAGCCAAAAGTGACGACGAGAGAGCGACTCCACGCAGCAGGGCCAAGCGCGAGCCCAACACAACCCAGAGGCTGTCACGAGGCCCACGTCCTTCCTTTCTTTCTACGCTTCCCGACAGGCTCCAGCGGCCAGAACCGGAAAGCAAGGAGGAATAGTCTCGCGTTTCAAATTTCGCAGACGTGCTAGCCGATCTTGAACCTTCTGAAAGAGAAAGGCGAACAAAGCCAAAATGCTAAATGCTCCTAGGGCCAGAACCCATACACAGACCGCCTCTGGGGTCCAAGCGCCCTTCAATCCGCCCGCTAATGCAGAGGATTACGGGGAAGGAATTCAACGAATCAGTGCTGAGGTGCCGCCGCCATGCTTACTAAGGGCGGAAATTTGAGAGAAAGCTTCGCACCGGAAGAAAAACTGACGAGCAACTGAGCAGAATTGGAAAGGTTGGCGATAGTGGTTAAGTGGCTCGGCCTTGCCCTCAGTTAAAATGGCAATTTTAGTTGCTTCACTGTTACGGAATAGGCGGGGCGCCAAGGAGGCTTCCTGCGTGGGGCCGCAGAGCGAGTCGGGAAACTATTTTAAACTGTAGAGGCGGTGGAGGGCCGAATTGTCGTTTCTCCATGGCGTGATTTCAGAGCCGTCCCCGCGTCTGAGGGCGCGGAGGTCTTCCTGGGCGCCGTTGTGTCTCTGGTGAACCCACTTGTTGTGGAGCGAGAGGGAATTTGGAAGAGCCAGGGATTACTCTGGCATCTCCCTTAGCTGTCATTTTGGCGGTTTTTTTCCCCCTCCAGGGGATTTCAGTCTCGACATAGTTTTGTAGCCGGACTTTGAAGAATGATTCGTGAATCCCGAATGGGTGACAGCGTCATTACGGCATTTTATTGGTAAAGATGCTTTGTATTGGTCTAGGACCTGCTTTAAACTTTGTATTTGCCCTGTTGTGTGGTCATTATCTTCATAATACTTGTGTGTTGAGGTGTGTTTACACATTACGTGCTTAACACCCGGCTAAGTATTGGCACTGGGGCGGTTGGATTTAGATACTGGTGGCAATGTAGAGAAGTGATCAAGTTAGAGCCCTTCACGGACTAACCACAAGAGAAACAAGAAAGCTTTACTTGTGTACTTCCACACTGCAAGTGGAATTAACAAGAGAATTAGCCCTGCCAAGCTCTGGAAAACGTCTCCTGATGAGATGGCACTTGGAAAATGGATAACATGTGGTGACACAGATGGGAGTAGGGAAGTATTTTTAATTGGCAACAAGTTGAATAAAAAGGCAGGAAGAGCAGTAGGGTGATCATCCGTCTAAAGTAAGGACTGCATGTTTGGGTATAGGGCAGTGATTTTTTTTTTTTTTTTTTTTTAGAATAAAAAGAATGAAAGAGGAAGAGATTTTAGAAAAAGAGAGAAAAGGAGAAAGAAACAAACAGCAAAAGAAAGAAAAAAGAATGAAAGAGAAAGAAAGAGGAAGAGATTTTAGAAAAAGAGAGAAAAGGACAAAGAACGAAACAGCCAAAGAAAGAAAAAAAAAGAATGAAAGAGAGAAAGAGGAAGAGAAAGAGGGAGAATGGGATTCTTGTTTTATTGCCCAGGCTAGAATACAGTCTAAAAATGGGTATTAAAAACCTCTTTTATGCCAATAATTTTGTTTAACAATGGAGACAGGAAGGAATAGGGGATGAAAATAACAAATAAGCAGACAACCAATATTTTATTTAAACCTGTGAAATGCTATGCAGTTGCTGGGGAGTGATTTACTTCCAGTAATGTGGTCACTTTTAAAATAGGTATAATGTGATACTGAGAAAAATGTATGTTTTGTGGATTTGTGGGAGGAGAGTTCTGTAAATATTTGTTAAGTCTGGTTGTTCCAGGTCTGAGTTCAAGTCCTGGATATCCTTGTTGATTTTCTATCTCGTTGATCTATGTAATATTGACAGTGTAGTGTTAAAGTCTCCCACTATT
>PVKP010020457.1:0-40724 GCA_004027715.1 Plecturocebus donacophilus
CATCCCCTATTCCTTCCTGTCTCCATTGTTAAACACAATTATTGGCATAAAAGAGGTTTTTAATACCCATTTTTAGACTGTATTCTAGCCTGAGCAATAAAACAAGAATCCCATTCTCTCTCCCTCTTTCTTTCTCTCTTCCATTCTTTTTTTTCTTTCTTTTGCTGTTTCTTTCTTCCTCCTTTTCTAAAATCTCTTCTTCTTTCTTTCTCTCTTTCATTCTTTTCTAAAAAAAATAAATAAAAAATAAACATTTTTAGGAAAAATTGCTATATTCCTAAACAAATTTAGTCTGAACATTATCATTGTTTTACATTTTTTTCAGATCTCTTTAATATCTGGCTAGTAGAAGTCAGTTGGATTCTGATATTCAGTTCTGTATTCAGTCTGTTGCAATACTGTCAACCATGTAGCTTTTGGCAAACACTGCTGGATCTCAGGAGAAAATGAGAGCAAAGAGTGGGAATAATGACTTACATTATTATGAAAATACTTTTAATGTTGCAGACTCTGCGAAAAAGTCTGTTCTTGGATCACACTTTGAGAAACATCACTGCATAGTTGACAAATTAGTCCTGTTGATTTTGCCATGAAATGTTTAACAATGTAGTTAATGACATGAACTTCAAATATTCGTAAACTTGGTTAAAATCATAGGCAGAATTTTTCTCATGTCATTCAATTCAACTTTGATTTTAAAGAACTCGTACTAAGGAGTGATTTGTTAACATAATCTGTTTCATAGCATATGCCCTAAGTATGACAATAATTCAGGCTTCCAACGATGGCAGTAATTGAGGTTCCTGGGTATTAATATATACAACTTTAGAGCATTATTAATAAAGACTTATTTTTTTCCTTGAGAGAAAATTCTAATGTGTCAGTGCTTTGTCTTTTGTTATCAGAAATTCTTAGTAAACAAACCATGTCAATCAAATTGAAGGTTTAGTTCAAAGTTTTTCCATGATTTGTGTTATCACAAGTGGATGGACAGCAAATCTGAGCTGTTTCTTTACTTGTTCTATGGAAAGATTGAAAGTACTCAAAGCTTAATGAGGACATAATTCTTCCAGCTTAATTCACACAGGCTAATAATTAAATTATGCCCAACTCTTGAGAAAGCATAGATAAACTTTAGTCTCATCCATTTCTTCTTGCCTTGAAATACATCTTTACATATTTAAGGAAAAAATCTATCACGTAAAAACTGAAGTTACTATTAGTCCTGATTACTTTGTTATAGCAGTGATGCCAGAACTGCCATTAGAAGCAATTACTTTTATTTTTAAAATTTTACTTATTTTTGCAAAGATGATGTGTCATATGGATTAAGGCTTAGCTCATTTGCTATTTTATTTTTAGAATTCGATCATAAAACATTTATCAGGCTCCCAGTGTAGCTAGGTATGATGCTAGTACTGCTAGAGATAAGAAAACAATAGACCTTTATCTTTAACAGGCTTGCCTGTTGTAGATTTTCTTCCTCTGATACATTTGTGATCATACAAGATATATTTATGTAAATTAGTCCAGTTTTTTAAAAATCATCTGTAGCTCTTTATGATTGGCAATAATAGCCTGGGTATGGTGGCTTATGCCTATAATCCCAGCATTTTGAGTGGCCGAGGTGGGCAGATCACTTGAACCCAGGAATTTGAGACCAACCTGGGCAACATAGTGAAACCCAGTCTCTACAAAAAGTACAAAATAGTAGCTGGGCATGGTGGCATGTACCTGTAATCCCAGCTACTTGGGAGGCTGAGGTGGGAGGATCACCTGAGCCCAGGAGGTCAAGGCTGTGGTGAACTATGAACAAGCCACTGTAATCTAGCTTGGGTGGCAGAGTGACACCTTCTCCGACCCTACCCCCCTGAAAAAAATTGGCAAGCATCTTTATAAAAATGTATAATAACATTTTTATTACGGATCATTGGCTTGTGGTTGGTGGTGGGTGACACCACTTAACAGTTTATCAAATTGTCTTGTTTAATAATTTGTTTGTTTTATTTTCTTTTTTCTATAGCAGTGCTATCCAAGAAAACTTTTTATACTAACAGAAATGTTCTATATCTGTGCTGTTCAATATAGTAGCCACTAATCACATGTGACTATTGAGTGGTTCAAATGTGGCTAGTATGACTGAGGAACTGAAGTTTTAATTTAATCTTAATAAATTTACATTTACATAGCTACGTGTGGCTAGTGTCTACTGAATGTCACAGTACAGTTCTGTAGCATATTAACTATCAGAAAGTGGCAATAGTTGAATTACATAGATAGTTACTCTCATTATTTTATTTTTACAGGAACCTATTTTCAGAATTTTGCTTATATAGATACCTGTAGTGAAGACATTGTGTCTTCCTTAAGATTAAATTAGAATTGTTATTTTTTTCAAAGTTCTGTTAGAACTTTTTCCTATGACAAATATATTTTTTTCCTTTTTCGTGTGAGAAATATTGCTACAAGGTGCATTGTAATGAATGAATCATTTTTATTCATCTCTGTTTTCATTTTTATCTTAAAGTTTAGTCAATTATCATCGTATGTGTTGAATGGGCAAGGGTGCTGTTCAGGCTGATGAGGGAAATAGGAGGTGGTAGGGATTAGCCACTGGGTGATGATTTTCTGCATATGTGCAAAGGAATAAGTAGAAAAAAAATGGAATCAATAGAACTTAAGATTTAAGTCCTTGCTGATTTGGAGGAGCATTTGGTAGAGCTACCACAAAACACTTGCAAATATATGATTACTTAGTGCAAAGGATTAATGAAAACAGGTGCCAAGGAGGACTTATCCTAGAAAGTATCCAGTGGGAATTCTTTAGCAATCAAGAAGGGAAGGTGATTGTAAAATTTTTTTCATGAATTAAAAAGCAAGTTAATGAGCACAACAACTAAGTGTGAATGTGAAAAATCATGCAGCAGTTTTTATAGTAACAGTGCTTTCTAATCAGGATGCAATGAAATTATTGGCTATTTTCAGGTATGTGTGGTATGTTTAGTACTCATAATTCAATCTGATGACATCAAATCTTTATTTTTAGGGGATTTACTCTTACTTGACGGAATAAAATTGAGCAATTTTAAGAGTCCATGGGTTCCTGGATTAGAAAGTTATATTACAGGCTTACTAATAGAGGAATATTTCTAGTAGCCTGAAATCTATTCTGTGTAAGGAAGGGTCTGTTGATTCTGTACCTTATACTTTCTCTATTGCTCTCCACCTACCTATTTAAAGAGACTAGTTATCTCTGACTGACCTTTAATGATGCCCTTAAAATCTTTATTTCTATCTAGGGTGAGCCCATCACTTTCTGTGAGGAGAGTTTTGTAAAGCACCGCTCAAGCGTTATGAAACAGTTCCTGGAGACTGCAGTTAACCTCCAGCTTTTTAAACAGGTAAGAGTGGACATCCACATTTTTCTTTTGTAGCAAAACATTGTCAGTTTCACACATTTGTATTGCTATAAAACTATGTACAACCCTGAGTAGTATCCTTCCTAGGAATTCAGGAAATTTTTCTTTCTTTTGTAACTCTGTAGCTAGTTATGACAAAGCACTCTAGAAATACTATGTAATAACTTTGTTATTAAAACATTTCTCATCAAATGGTGCTGAGCTTAAGGTCTCATTGAGAAAGGATATACATTCACAGAAGAAGAGACTAGTTTTATTTATATAAGGCATCCTAGAAGAAGTTATTTTTGTATGGTGGATCGATATGGTAAACAAAGAAACTATTTTTTATAGGAGTATTCCAATGTAATACAGTTTATAAAATAATTCATAAAATGAATAACTTTTTAAGCTTTGTAAGACTTTTTAATACTCATAAATTCAGATTTAAAAATAAGACTCATTAGTTATGCTGTTTGTCCTGATTTTTGGTTCAGAAAATATAATTGCTATTTCAAAAAAGCTGTAGCTTGACATCAGATTTCAGAAATTTTGGATGCACTGGTTCTGTCATCCCATTGTGTTGTAATAGCAAGTGTCTTAAACTGGATGGTCTTACTTAGTTTCTGTATACAAAATTTGGATTAAGTTCCTAACACTTGTTTTTCTTATTCCACATGACAATTTTAAGTGTAAAGTTTACTATGTGAATTAAGCATTTAATGTAGACCTACTGTGTGTCATAAACTGTGCTCAGGACCAGGATACAAAAATAAATAAAAACTCAGTAATGCCCTTGAGAAGCTGACAATCTAACAGATTTCTTTGAACTGTTAGAAGCGAAGATATATAACTCAAAGCAACCTTCAAATTAGGTCAGTAAAGAAATCAGCATGACAACAATTAATGCTACTAGAGAGGAAATTTTAAAAAATAATCTGAGATTAGAAAATACTCTGGAGCAGGGGAGATAGCTGTCTTCCAGTAAGTGAAGTTTTATGTTAAGGAAAGGGTTAAAGCTATCCTATACACAAAACTAAGGGGCATGAATTTCAGGATCAGAGATGTCTTGTGAATTTCAAAAAAATGGAGTGGGCTGCTTTTGGAGCTTTTTGTCCCTAAAGGTCTCCAAGCATAGACTGAATTACTTCCCAGGATTGAAAGGAAGATCAAGTGATAGTGCTTTATAAATGCTGAAGTATAGCACAGTACAGTCCCAAGCTAGTCATGCAGTGCATGCTTGTTGAGTAAAATATCGGTACTTTTTGTATTTTTTTCTGTCAAGAAGAGACACTGTCTTCCACTATCAAAACTGGGTTGTGAAGATTAAATTATATGAGGGTCAAGGATTGAATGGGTAGGTAAAATATCTAACTTACTTTCCTTTGATCATGAGCTTCTGCAACTAGATCCTTATCATATTAAATGTTTTATTAAAAAGTTAATAAAACTTTTTTTTACATTGTTACGGAAGCATTTACTTTTTAGGAGTCATGTATAGTTGGGTTACATCTTGACTATATCACAGAATATCTATTTTTCATTAGTATATATTTCTTTTTCTTTAAAATAGAAATATTACCACCTGCCTACCTCACAGGATTATAATAAGGTTTATTTGAAGGATTATAATAAGGTTTATGTGAATTAATATAGGTACAGTACATGGTGCTTTGTTGATGCTCAGCAAATCTTAATGTCTGCCTCATTCTTAGAGAAATTACATTAATAAAACACATATCTGTGTAGGACTTTTAAAAAATACAATTTGATCAAGAAGGTTAAATGTAAAATGCGAAAATCATCAACCAGAGAACTAATTTTGTGGACAATGTAGTTTTTCTTGCACAAATTGGCTGTCTTCTAGTACTGAATATACTCATGACTCTTAAGAAAGTGATACTTGAAGATAGTCCTGAAAGGATTGAAAAGATTCTTGTTGACAGAGTTTCACAAACTTCTAAAAGAAGAGTCAGTTGGTAAAAAACTAACAAAGATGACTCCTCAAAGACACTACTGATATGGCTAAAAGAAATATAAAAATATTTATTCAGTACAAAAGATTTATGACTATGGCTTTGTGATCCATTATAGGTCTAGAATTATTCAGGTTATCTCCTAGCACAGCTTATACTTCAAATTTGAGAGGACTTTGACTCAGGAGAGCAGCATATAGTTTTAAGGAAAGAGTTGAAGTGAAGTTTTATCTCTGATAATATGGCAGGATAGGATCCATAGATAACCTACATGCTACAATTTAAAACATAATATTTAAAGAATTCCTTATGTCAAAGCCCAGTGCTCACTTTACAAGATAAGAAGTGTAATAGGAAACCCAGTTCCCATAATGCTGAGAAGACTTAGTGTACAAGTAAACTAGAAATAAAGGTGCTTCTTTTCTCAGTCAGTTTTCTGGAGATCTGTAAGGAAACTTATACATCCAAAGCATTAGTGCTAGGTAGAGGAAAGGGAAAAGTGCTGCTAAGAAGTAACCACATGTCAGCCTGCACAGGAATTTGCAACCTGAATTCATATTTTCTGATTTTGTCTGACAAAACTCAAACCAAATTTAAAGTGATCCTAAATGTTAGTGCCCCTAGATCTCAAGAAGAAGCAAACATACATTCCCTCTTGATGAAATCACCTACAGCCAGGCATCAAAGAATTCTTTCAACTAAAATCCAAAAGGAAATTTTACTGTTAAAAATGATTAAAAATACAAGAAAACAAATCATAAATGAAAGCTAGCAAAAACAGCAGACAAAATGACTTGAAAATACTTTAAATATTGGAATTATCAGAAATAGAATATGAAATAGCCATGTTTAACAGGTTGAAAGAAGAAACAAGCTTTAAAATGTTCAGAGAAGGAAAACTTAAAAGAGTGCAAAGCCAATTTCAAAAAGGTAGCAAATAAACTTCTTCTGTTAAGCATGTAATAATTGAAATTAAAGAAGTTGATGGGGGTAACTGCAGATCAGATCTAAATGAAGAGAGATTTGCTAAGCTAAAGTTGTATTTGAAAAAGAAGTAATACAGAATATGGTATGGAAAGACAGAGAAATAGCAAATATAGGAAGTTGATAGACATAGAGGGTAGAGTAAGAATGTCTTAAAATTCATATTGTCAGTCTAATAGGTGAAGACAGAAAATGGAGCAGAGACAGTAGTTGAAAGGATACTGCCAGAACCAATGAAAATGTGCCACTTTATAAATTTATGAAGTCTTAACAGCCAAATTGAATAAAGAAAAAAGAGTCTATGCCCACACACAGTGTACATTCAGCTATGAAATATTAAAGAAAGGGGAATTTTTTTTTTTTCCGGTGACTGCAGCAAATTTTTAAAAATAGGAGAGAAAAACAATTACCTTCAAAGGAGCAACATATTGACAACTTCACATCAGCAACAATGGAATCTAGAAGATACTAGCATGATATCTTCAATGTCTTGAGAAAAAATATGTAGAATTCTCTGCCAAACAAAGCACCTTTTAATTATGAGTGACATGAGGACATTTACCAACAGAAACCAAGTTTCCCCTCCCCCGCCCCAGCTCGTATTGGTTTTATTGATGTATCCACTTGGCTAGGCTATCATCCCCAGTTATTCCATCAAACAATAATTTAGGTTTTGCTGTGAAGGGATTTTACAGATAAATTAAAACTCCTTATCATTTGACTATAAAGAAGATTATTCTAGATAATTTGATTGGTGGACCTATCTGAATCACTTGGAAAACCTATGGATATTAGAAACAGGACTAACCAGCCTTGGCAGCATGGTGAAACCCTGTTGCTAAAAAAAATACAAAAATTAGCTGGATATGGTGGTGCACACCTGTAGTCACAGCTACAGGGAGGCTAACATGGATCACCTGAGCCTAGGAGGTTGCGGCTGCAGTGAGCTGTGAGTGTGCCTGCCACTGCACTTCAGCCTGGGCAACAGAGTAAGACCCTGTATCAAAACAAACAAGCAAACAACAACAACAGCAACAAAACAGGAATAAGGTTTCCTTCAGAGAGAGAAGAATTCTACTTGTGGATGACTACTTGGGCCTTAGTTCAAGACTGCCCGTGATTTTCCTTTACTGACAGCCTGTCCTGTGAATTTCAGACTTGCTTACAATCATGTAAGCCAGTTCCTTCTCATAAATCTCATGTGTGTATGTGTGTATGTAGAATCCCCAACTGGTTTTTCTTCTCTGGTTGAACCCTGACTGATACACCAACAGCAAAAAGAAATCCTTAGGCAAGGACCTCAGGGAGACAATTTTCTCAAATGAAAGATCCAAGCTGGAAGGTCTGAGATACAAGAAGTAAGGAAGAGCAAAATAAGTGTTAAATATATGGATTAAATTGAAACAGTATTGACTGTATAACACAGTCAAATTATTTCATATGTTTAAGACTCAAATGTCTCCAATTCAAATTCCAAAAAGTTCTTGTTTTGAATATTGCAAAAGGGAAATGCTCCTTAATTTATTTTGTAAGGCTAACATAGCCTTAATTCCAAAGCCTAAGACAGTGTGAGAAGAGAGCATTATAGGCCAGTCTCACAGTCTCACATGAAAAAATTTAGACAAAGTATTTGCAACTCATTCTAGCAATGTGTAAAAAGGATACTATTTCATGATTAGTAGCGTTTATCCCAGAAAGGAAATAGCAGTTGCACATGAAAACCTGTCAATATAATTGACTATATTAACTGATTACGGGAGAAAACTTATTAGATCATCTCAACAGGTACCACAAATTTTTATACAATTAATAGCTATTCATGATAAAAACTAGGAAAAAAAAGCATGGTGAAAGAGATTTTCAACAAACATCATACTGAATCTTCAAACACTAAAAATTTCCATCTGAGAAAGATGTCAGCTCTTTTTTTTTTTGAGATGGAGTCTCACTCTTTTGCCCAGGCTGGAGTGCAGTGGTGCGATCTCCACTTACTGCAACCTCCGCCTCCCAGGTTTTAGCAATTCTTCTGTCTCAGTCTCCTAAGTAGCTGGGACTACAGGCGCGTGCCATGATGTCAGCTCTTATTATTGGAACTCCTAGCATATACAGTTTAGCCAAAAAAAAAAAAAAAAAAACTATAAAGATTTAGAAACAAAGACACCAAACTGACATTTTTGTTTCTTTGAAGATAGATGTTTCTTATGATGTAATAAATTTGACTTTATTGAAATTCAGAACTTTTGGTCATCAAAAGAAGTGTATTTGCAATACATATAAATCACTCAAGGATTTAGAATCTACAGTATAAAAACAAACTACCACATGCCAGCAAAAAACATATGATCCAATATAATTTAATTGTTCAAAAGATTTGAATAGGCACATGCAGATGATACATCGCTAACAATAATCAGCAAGATACTCAGCCTCATTTGTAATCAGAGAATGTCAAATAAAAAACAATGAAATCGTACTTCACATTCACCAGACTGCCCAAGTTTTAAAAACCTGAAAATCCCGAACCTGGAAACCATCATTCTCAGCAAACTGACACAAGAACACAAAATCAAACACTGCATGTTCTCACTCATAGGCGGGTGTTGAACAATGAGAACACATGAACACAGGGAGGGGAGCACTATACGCTGGAGTGTGTTGGGGGGAAATAGGGGAGGGACAGTGAGGGGGGAGGGACAGTAGGGGGTGGGGAGTTGGGGAGAGATAGCATGGGGAGAAATGCCAGATATAGGTGAAGGGGAGGAAGGCAACAAATCACACTGCCACGTGTGTTCCTATGCAACAATATTGTATGTGCTTCACATGTACCCCAAAACCTGAAATGCAATAAAAAAAAAAAAAAAAAAAACCTGAAAATCCCAAATTTGAGCAAGAACATGGAGCAAGGGACAAATATTTAACTCTTCACTGGAGTGTAAATTTGCATAAGTTAACACTTTGGTACTGTTTTATTTTTAGCATATTAATTTCCTGTGACCCAGAAAGTGCACTCTGAAATGTGCACCAAAAATCATTTACCAAAATTGCTCATAAAAGCAAAGCTGGGAAGTAATCTTAGCTATCTATCAGTGTTAAAATCAATAGATTGTTATATCCATACAATAGAACACTACAATAGAATTCACTACAGCAACACTGAAAATGAATGAATCAAAAGGAGAAAGTTACTGAAGAAAGTATGTGATGAGACATTTTATATAATGTTCAAAAGCAAGAAAAGCTAAATAATATATTATTTAGGTGAACATGTTTGTGTGATAAAACCATAAAGGAAGACAAATCTTGACTGTTTTATAAAATATTCTATAAATATAACCACTATTCTTTGTAAGCTATTTAAAATAAATTTTAAAGTCTTTTAAATAAACACCAATATTGTGATTATGATCCTTAAGGAAAAAAAAAAAGCAAAGATAGGATTGAGGGCTCCTCCATAGAAAGGGAGGGGCACAAAGGGAGGGACCTTTCAAGGAAGGGCAGTGTTCTCCTAGTTTACTTATCATTTTAAAAATATTTCAATTGTATAATTTTTGTTGTATTTTTTAAAAGTTTTAATTGACAATAATTGTATATGTTTATGGGTTACAATGTGATATTTTGATACACATACACATTGTAGAATGATTATATCAAGCTAATTAACATCTCTATCACCTCAAATAGTTTTTTAGAGTGTTGAGAACGTATATAATCTACTCTTTTAGGCTAGGTGCAATGACTCATACCTGTAATCCCAGCACTTTGGGAAGCTGATGGGGGCGGATCACCTGAGGTCAGGAGTTCAAGACCAGTCTGGCCAACATCGTGAAACTCCGTCTCTAATAAAAATAGAAAAATTAGCAAGGCAAGGTGGCACATGCCTGTAATTCCAGCTACAAGTGAGACTGAAGCAGAATATCTTCAACCCGGGAGGCAGAGGTTGCAGTGAGCCGAGATTGTGCCAGTGCACTCCAGCCTGGGTGACAAAGCAAGACTCTGTCAAAAAAAAATACTCTTTTAGCAATTTTGAAATGTACAGTACATTAGTTTTAATTGTGTTCACTACCATGCAGTAGATCTCAAAAACCTATTACTCTTGTCTAACTGAAACTTTGTATCCTTTGAGCAAAATCTTCCCCTCTTAAGCTACCATCTGTGCTTTATTATTATTATTTAAATTGTTAATATTTAATGAAAGTATTGTATGAAAACATATTTTTAATGTTTATACATCATTCAGTAGTAGGCTGTATCTTCATTGACAGTTGACGTCTTAACCTCTTTTGGTCTCAGTTTCTGCATCTGTAACATTAGTTAGAGTGAAAGATCACTGAGTTTGAGATGCCTCTCATCTCTAATATTTCATGATACTTTGAAATAAACATACCATAGATGGATGATAGTAGGTTCCGTTTACATGAATTTCTCTTTAGATAATGGATTTGGAAGGAATCCCAGAAAGAGCTCCTTAAATCCATAACTCTGACATCACCATCTTTCTTTAGCTACCAGCTTTACAAAGATTTAAGCCATTATTTTCAGGTCTCTTACTTTTATCTCATACTAATAGAAAGGAGGAAATTATTTTCTTCTGTACATTGCTTGTTATTAAGGACCCCAAAACTGAAGTTTTTTTGCTCATTTTACCATTCATTTGCCATGCCTAAGGATCATGGCAAAACCAAACCTTTCCCTCAAAACCTCTCCTACCTTTCATAATATAAATGTAGGTAGAAAATATAAATGTGTATTTCTCAAACTTTTCTAGCCAACAGAGTGCCCCCCATGGCAGAAGAGAATACATATTTTTAAAGAGTATGAGGGAGTGGCTGTATGAGCCCACTGATAAGCTCATTTTAGGAAGCATTCTGCATTTTCCCAAAATATTATATACATTGTATATTCTTTACCACAATGTGTAATATATTACAGCAAGTGGCTGTAGTAGTTCAAATGTCAATCCTTACGTCAATCATTTTATAGATTTAGAGCTTTGTTTATGTCTGAGTTATAGAATTTATCCCATTATTGTAATTTTTTATATTGACTTTCACCTCTCTAAAGTCTTCCCTAAGTGTCCCTCCCCTTCACTAAGTCTGTACTCCTTTTTTCTGTGCCTATATTACTTTAAACACATTTTATTTATTCATGTACTCTCACTGAATTTAGTGTGTCAATCCTAGAGCCTCTTAGAACTGTAAACTTATGGGATATCCATGAATATAGGCTCTTTTAACTGGTAATCTAGATTATTGTTAAGAAACTTATATAATAGTGAAGGAACTCAAGTATATTAAAATAGATAATCAAAATAATTCTCCTTGTCTAAATTCTAACTCTGTTAGGGAGGAAAATAAGAAAGATTTGAATTGGAAAAATCTTTTGAAGTGTTCCCTCAAAACCTTGTCTATCTTTCATTGAGTAATAAAAATATGTATTTCTCAAACTTTTCTATCCAACATGTGCCCCCCAGGACAGAAGAAAATACATATTTTTAAAGAGTATCAGGGGTTGGCTGTAGATGCCCTCTGACAAGCACATTTTCCAGAAACATTCTGCATTTTTTGCAAAACATTTATAAACGTTGTACATTCTATACCGCAACATAGTAGTGTTTATTTTAAAGTGAAAACATCTTAAATACTGGTTGTATTACCCTCTTCTTACCTTCATATTGAAATAAAATTAAGGTTTCAGTTAAATATGCCATATTCATTCTTTGGCTTTGAGTTCTTGGTCACACCATTGAGTGTCACTAATGGCATGTCTGTTCCCCTGTTTAGAGTATTGGCTTAGAATCTGATAGATATGGGTTTGTATCCTGCTCCTGCCACTTTCTTAGAGTATCACACTATGTAAGATACTTGGTCTCTCTCTGAGCTTCACATCCTTGCCCAGTTTCCTATTTTAATTCAATACACAATCACATTCAATGTTCCTTCACACACATATTTTACAATGTCAAGTTTTGTCTATATCATACTATACCACCAGTGTTAATATGCTTCCTGTCATTCCTCCATAGCCTGTTCAAATGTCAGCCTTTACATTGATCATTCTGTCTTTTCTATTCCTTTGATTGTCATTCATGTCTCACTTGTAGCATTTATCCTGTTATTGTAATTTGTTTTAATATCTGTTTCACTCTCTAAAGTCTTCCCTGAGTGTCTCTCCCCCTCACTGTGTACTCTTTTTTCTGTGACTATATTAGTTTGAACACATTTTATTTGTTCATCCACTCTAAAAATTACATATGGATTACTTGCTTTGCTCCAGGCACTGCTACTCCAAGCACTTGAGATTCAGAGATGTGTAGCCTTCTTCTTTTGAAGTTGATATTTCTAGTGAAAGTAATGGGTTAACGAAGAAGCAAACAACAAATAAGAAAAATATCAGTGAGCAAAATTTCAGAGTATGTGAGACACTGACTGGATGGCCAATTTAGATTGGGTGACCAGAAAAGGCTGTACTCAAAATGTGATATTTAAGCTACATCTAAAGAAGGAATCAGTTTTGAGATATGAAAAGAAGAACAGCATTACAGGTAGAGGGAATTGCTATTACAAAGATTCAAAGGAGGGAAAGAACTTGGCATTTTCTAAGATCAGAATAAATCAAATGTGAGCATGGAAAAGAGTTTTACTAAATGAGGTTAGAAAGGGCATAAAAGGGACAGATCATACAAGGCTTTGAAGGCATAAGGAGTTCACCTTTTATTCTAAATGGGGCAGTATACTATAGGGAAGTTTTAGCTAGGACATGATTGGATCCGGTCTATATTTTATAAATGTTGCCCAGATTCCTATGTGAAAATATGTTAGTAGAGAGAGAGGTGGCAAAAGTCCAATTATGAGGCTTTTGCAGTTGTCCAGGGGAGACGTGATGGTGGTAGAAACAAGATGGAGTGGAGCAGGACAGGATTTGGTTATGTTTGAGAGGTAGAATTGTCAACACTTATTTATGGGTTAGGCAGAGTAGAGAGAAATAAGAAATCAAAGGTAATGCTCATATATGTATTTTTATATTGACAATTCTAGTAATTCTCATTCATTTACATATTAATTTTCTCAATAGATTATGAGCCTTTCTAGTACTTGGACCATTTATGATTCCATTCCATATATCCAGTTTCTTGCATAGGACCTTGTCAGTGTTGGGTGCTAAATATTAGTAATATCTCTCTTAACATGTTTTTAATTATTAAATATAAAAAATGATTTTGAATACTCAAATATTTGCATATCACTGTGACAACAACCATAAATAATAAGTAAAGACTCCAAGATTAGAGAGATAGGAGATTTCTGTCTCATTAAAGGTAACCTCATTATGACCAAAAGAGAACACTAAGATAACACAGTGTATTCACTAAAGTGTATAAATAACAATATTAGGGTGAAAATCCTCAAGATCATCCACCTCTAATGAAATAATTGTTCCATTTCATAAACATGCCATCAATTCTATGAAACTTTTATGTAATTTTGTGGACATAAATTGAAAAATCATACTCTTGTTTCTTAAGATGATTCTTACCAGGTAATTGAATAAAAATTTATTTCAAAAGTCTCTGGTAGACCTTGGATAACTATATTGTTATTCTGAGCAAACATCTGAGTATTTATTATTTGATAAATCCCATGTAGTTTCGGAGAGGGGAAATTATTCTCAACTAATCTTCGATACTTCTTTGAAGATACATTGCCATGTCACATAAGGAAAATTCAGTGACCATAGTATAGCATCGTTTAATTGTTTTTTTTTTTTGAGAGAGGGGGTCTTGCTATATTGCCTAAGCTGTTCTTGAACTCCTGACCTCAAGTGATCCTTTCACCTCAGCCTCCTAAAGATTTGAGGTTACAGCCATGAGCCACTGTGCCTAGCCATGATTTTTTTAACAAATAAAAATTGTATGTATTTATGGTTTATAGCATGATATTATGATATTGGAAGTTGATTATAGAATGGCTAAATTAATTAACTTCAATTTTGATTTTGAAATGACTAACTCAAGTAACGTATCAGTTACCTCATATAATTAACATTTTTTTTGTGGTGAGAACATTTAAAATCTCTTCTCCTAGCAATTTTCAAGTATGTAATAGTTATTAACTATATGTTGTAATTATTAACTGTAGTCTCCATATTGAACAACAGAACTCCTGAACTTATTATTCCTCTTGTCTAATTAAAATGTTGCCTGCTTTACCCCAACCCCTGGTAACTACCACTCTATTTTCTGATTCTCTGAGTTTGATGTTTTTAGTGAAACTATATACTATTTGTTTTTTGATGCTTAGCTTATTTCACTTAGCGTAATGTCCTCCAGATTCAATCATTTTGTGGCAATTGACAGGATTTTCTTCTTTTTAAAGGGTGAATAGTATTCCATTGTGTATATATAAACCATGTTTTATTTTTGTAGTCATCCATTGATGGACAGTTAGGTTGAGTTCATATATTTGTTATTGTGAATAATGCTGTATTGAACATGGAGTGTAGATAGCTCTTCAGCATACTGATTTCATTTCCTTTGGCTATATACCTAGAAGTGGAATTGCTGGATCATATAATAGTTCTATTTTTAGTTTTTTGAGAAACCTCCATACTGTTTTCCATAATGGTTTTACTAATTTACATACCCATCAGTAATGTACAAGGGTTACCTTATCTTCACATCCTGGCCAAAACTTACCTCTTGTCTTTTTGATAATAAAAATCCTAACAGGTATGACAGGATGTCTCACTGTGGTTTTAATTTGCATTTCTCTGATGATTAGTGATATTGAGCATTTTTTCACTGTTGGCCATTTGTATGTCTTCTTATGATCAATGTTTTTTTTTCAAGCATTTTGCCAATTTTAATTGGGTTATTTGTTTTCTTGTTATTAATTTGAGTTCTTTATATATTTTGGCTAGCAATTCCTTATCATATATGATTTACAAATATTTTCTCTCATTGCAGAGATTGTCTCTTCACTCTATTATTTCCTTTGTGTAATCATATTTGTCTATTTTTGCTTTTGTTGCCTGTGCTTTTGAAGTTATGATCCAAAAAAATCTTTGCTCAGACTAGTGTTGTTAAGCTTTTTCTCTTTGTTTTCTTGTAGTTTTACGATTTCAGGTTTTGTGTTTGTAAATGCATTTTGAGTTGATTTTTATATATAATCTGAGATAAGTGCCCAGTTTTATTCTTCTGCACTTGGATATTCTTCCCTGTTACGTGTTCTTAGCACTTTAGTTGAATATCAGTTGATGGCAAATGTATGGATTTATTTCTGGGTTTTCTGTTTTCTTCCATTTGTCTATATATCTATTTTTGTGCCAGTACCATGCCATTTTGGTTATTATGGCTTCATAGTATATTTTGAGATCAAATAATGTGAGGTCTACACTTTGCTTCTTTTGTTCAAGATTGTTTTGTCTATTTGAGGTCTTCTGTGGTTCCATATAAATTTTAGGGTTGTTTTTTCTATTTCTGAGAAAAATGTTGTTGGAGTCTTGGTAAGAATCGCATTGAACTATAGATCACTTTGGGTAGTATGGATATTTTAACAGTGCTAATTCTTCTATCCATGAACATTTGAACATGGAATATTTTTCCATTTATTTTGTCATTTTCGGTTTCTTTTATTAATGTTATAGCTTTCCGTGTATAGGTCTTCCACTTCTTTTGTTAAATTTACTCCCAGGTATTTTTTTTTTATGTGATTGTAAATTGAATTGTTTTCTTGCTTTATTTTTGGATAGTTATCAATATATAGAAATGCTACATTTTCATATGTTGATTATGTATCTTGCTACTTTACTGAATTTGCTTATTAGTTCCAACAGTTTTTTTGGTCAAATCTTTAGAGTTTTCCACATATCATACCATCAGCAGAGTTTCCCTCCCTCCCTCCCCGTCCCTTCCTCTATCCCTTCCTCCCTTCCTCTTTTCCTCCCTTTCTCCTTTCTTCCCTTCCTCCTTTTCTCTCTCCCTCCCTCCTTCCTTTCTTCCCTCCCTTTCTTCACCCCCTTTCTTCCCTCCATTCATCTCTCCTATTTGGATGCCTTTTGTTTCTGTTTTCTCAATAATTGCCCAACTGGGACTTTCACTTCTGTGTTAAAAAGAAGTGGTGAGAGTGAGAACTCATGGCTTGTTTTTTATCTTAGATAAAAAAATTTTTAGCTTTTTACGATTGACTATTAGCTATGAACTTATCATATTTTTCCTTTTATTGTGGTGAGATAATTACTTTTATGCCTAACTTAAGTGTTTTCATCATGAGTATTGATTTGTGTTAAATGCCTTTCTGTATCTGTTGATATGTTCATAGATTTTGCCCGTTATTCTGTTAATGTGGTATATGACATTTATTGATTTGTGAATGTTGAACTATCCTTGCATTCCAGGGATAAATCTCACTTGATCATCATGGATGATCCCTTTAAAATACTGTTGAATTTGGTTTGCTAGTAGTTTGTTGAGCATTCTTGCATCTATGTTCAAGGAATATTCGATGTCTCTCTCTCTTTTTTTTTTTGGTAGTGTCCTTGTCTGACTTTAGTATCAGAGTAATGCTGTCCACATAAAAAAAAAAAAACTTTGGAAATATTCTCTCATTCTCAGGTTTTTTTTTTTTTTTTTTTTAAGAGTTTAAGGATTTGTATCCTTTAAATGTTTGTTAGAATTCAGCAGTGGAGTCATCAGGTCCGGGGCTTCTCTGTGATGGAAGATTTTTGACTACTGATTCAATCTCCTTATTCATTATTGGTCTGATCAGATATTTTCTTAATTCATAATTCAGTTTTGATAGATTGTATGTTCCTAGGAATTTATTCATTTCTTTAAGGTTATTCAATTTGTTGGTGTATTATTGTCGATTGTAATAGATGCTTATGATTCTTTATGTTTCTGTAGTATCCGTTGAACTGTGTCCGTCCAATTTTACTTATTTAAGCCTTCTTTATTTTTTGTTTAGTTAGGCTAGCTAAAGGTTTGTCAAACTTTTCTACCACCTTTTCCCGGAATTTAACTTTTCAGAATCTGATATTTAGTTTTGTTGATCTTTTATATTGCTTTTCTAGTTTCTATTTCATTTAGTTATATTCTGATCTTTATTTACTGTCACTATTTCTGACTTTATTTGCTGTCATTAGTCATTATGATTTACTGTCCCTCTAGGAATAAATGAATGAAGAAATGCACATATGCTTCTTGTTCTTGTTTTCTCTGCTTTGAATATCTCTCTCCCTTTTGTATTCCCCAACTCAGTCAATTCTTTTCCAAGCCACAACATAGTAGTGTTTATTTTAAAGTGAAAACATTTTAAATACTGGTTGTATTACCTTCTTCTTATCTTCATATTAAAATTAAGATTTCAGTTAAATATTCTATATTCTTTCTGAGATCTTGGTCACACCATTGAATGTCACTAATGGCATGTCTGTTCCCCTGTTTAGAGTATTGGCTTAGAATCTGATAGATACGGGTTTGTATCCTGCTCCTGCCACTTTCTTAGAGTATCACACTATGTAAGATACTTGGTCTCTCTCTGGTCTTCACATCCTTGCCCAATCTCCTATTCTAATGCAATAAGCAATCACATTGAATGTTCCTTCATACATGTATTTCACCAGTTGCACTATCCCCTAACAAGAGTTGGCCTGTCCTTTGAAGCTTTGAAGCCTTGAAGCAGGCAGGCATTAACTTCTCCTTTCTCACTGTGAATGCCCTGGATGATATCTTCCTCCAATAGAAAGTTGTTTCATCTTCATTGGGAAATGTGTTGTTCAGTCTAGCTACTTTCATCGATGATCTTAGCTAGATCTTATGGATAACTTGCTACAGCTTCTGCTGCTTTACTGTCTACTTTTATCTGTAGAGACAGCTTCTTTCCTTAAACCTCATGAACTAATGTCTGCTAGCTTCAGAATTTTCTCTGACAGCATTGTCACATCTCTCACTCTTCACAGAATTAAAGAGAGGACCTTGCTCTGGATTAGGCTTTGGCTTAGGGGAGTGTCATGGCTGGCTTGATATTTCTGTCCAGACCACTCAGACGTTCTCCATCTCAGCAATAAGGCTGTTTCATCTTGTCATTTGTGTGTGCACTGCTGTAGCACTTTGCATTTCTTTCAAGAACTTTTCCTTTGCATCCACAAGTTGTCTTAACTGCTTGGTGCCAGTGGCCAGGCTTTCAGGCTGTCTCAGTTTTTGACTTGCCTTCCTCACAAGCTTCATCATTTTTAGCTTTTTCACTTGGATGCGTAGTGGTCATTGTAAGGTTATTAATTAGGGAATAGGGAAGCCTGAGGAGAGCAAGAGAAATGGGAGAATGGCCAGTCAGTAGAGCAGTCAGGACACACACAGCATTTATCAGTTAAGCTTGCTGACTTATGTGGGGGTGATTGCTGGTGCCCTAAAGCAATTACAATAATAACATCAGAGATCACTGATCACAGATCACCACAACAACTATAATCATATAATATAATCATATAATATAATCATATAATTATAGTGAAAAAGCTTGAAATATTCTAAGAGTTACCAAAATATGACATAGGGATACAAGGTAAGCAGATGCTGTTGGGAAAATGGTACTGATAGACTTGCTAAATGGAGGCTTGCCATAAACCTTCAATTTGTAGAAGCTGTCTTTGAAGTGCAGTAAAGTGAAGTTCAATAAAATGGGATATGTCTGTACCCAATAAGCAGTGTTTTGTGTGAGATACATCAGAGAATAAAGAAGAAAACAATTTTTGCCTTTATGAAGCTTTTATTTCTAATAACAAATTATAATTTAATAAATAATGTAGATCTTCAAAGATCAGAAGCACTATGGGAAAGTAACTAGAACAGAATATGTTAAATGGGGACTACTAGAGGTGAGGGTAGGATGTAATTTAAAATAATATAGTCAATGTAGATTTCCTGGAATATGTGTCATTTCAGCAGTATCCTGTGAGGTGGCCAAAAGTGAAAACAGAGAGAAGGATTTAGAAGGCTATTCTATCATCTAGGTGAGAAACTGATGGCAGTGTGCAACTGTTGATGGAAAATATGATGAGATTTTGTCAGAATATGGGTTTATTTTATAAATAAAGCCAATGGGTATTCTGAAGGATTTCATATAAAGGTGAGAGAAAGCAGAGTCATGGATGATTCCATGTTGTCTTATCTGAGAAACTGGAAGTACTTGTCTCAATTAAAGTTGAAATGGGGAAGACTGTGGGCAGATGATGATTTTGGCAAGAACAGGAGTTGATTTTCAGACATATTAAATCAAGATGTCTATTAGAGATGCAAGCAGGATATTGATTAGGCAAGTGTAAAGGAGGAGAGGAGAAAACTGGACTGGAGATACAAATTTCAGAGTATTCAGCATATAGGTAGTATTTAACACCATCCGCCTGTAGATTAGGTGAGATTACCAAAGGAATAAGTAGAAATAGAAATAAGAAAGTAGCATAAAAGGGCAATAGTAATGGAGGCCATGAAAGAGTGGATTACTGATTAGGTAGGACAGAAATCAGAAGAGTGCTTTATATTAGCAGCCAACAAGAATACCAAAGAGGGAGGGATCAACACCGTCAAATGCTTTTGACAGGCTAATTAAAACAAGGACCTGGAATTGATTAATGGATTTAGTAACCATGGATATATGATGACTTTAGCAAGAGCAATTTTGCTGAAGTGGTGAGGTAGAAACTGTGATTGAAGCATGAAAGGAGGTGACACAGACACAAAGTACTGACAGCTCATTTGAATTTTACTGTGAAGAATACAAAAGTGGGGTCAAGAGAAGGAAATAACATGTTGTATGCTGTTGGGAAGATCTAGAAAGAAAACTGTATTCAGAAGAGAGAAGGAAAAGTTGTTAGAGAAGTTAGTCTTTTCAAGGAGCACAATTTATTCATAACAGAAGAAAAGGCAGTCTGTGAGCACAGATGGAGGAGGTAGGTAAATGTGTGACTTTGAACTTGTAGAATTTCTCTTTTAATTACTTCAGTTTTCTCTTTTTTGGTGAAATTAGGAAGCAGGATCATAAACTGAGAGAGAATAGGGGAGGTTGTTAAATGTTTAAGGAGAAAGAAGATAGGACATTGTGGCTAGGGAGAGTGGATGGAATGACTGCAAAGTGAAATAAAATAAATTGCTTGCTATTCAAATCCTATTGGAGGTTGAAGTTTATAAATTTAGAGTGAGAATAGTCAGTATGGCTGGTGAGATTTTCTCCTGATATTTGGAGCCTCCAACAGGCCTACTGAATACATGCCTCTTCCTACTTCAGTGTAGGTATTTACTCTAGCTATTCCCTCTGCCTGGAATCCTCTTCCTCCATTAAACCTCCTCATAGCTTCCAAGACTTGGCTTAAATGCTGTCTTCACGAGACCTACCCTGATCACACTATTTAAAATGAAAAGTTTCTTGCCCCAGATTTCCTAACTTCCCTTATGCAAGTCTATCTTATTCTCTAACACTCATCACCTTCTCACATACTATATACATCATTTATCGTTTCTTATTTCATGCTATAACTCTTCCCCTATCTCTACTAGATGTTTAAGCATCACAAGGGCTTGGATTTTTGCCTGCTTCATTCATTCCTGTATTTCAGGTATCTAGAAAACTGCCTGGAATATAGCATACATTCAGTTATTCACTGAATAATATAATTAGTTGATTCTTTTGGTCTGGTGATCATAAAGTTCAGCAGACTAAATTCTTTAGCAAATTATTTAATGTCAATTGACATATCCTTGAAAATAAATTGTTGTCTTATTACTGTTATTTTAGGTTATTAGTTCTAATAATACATTGTACTGAATGGGCTCTTAATAGTCTTTATAGTATTTTCCTGTTCGTGATACCAAAGTAATCTAATTTAGTTTACTGGAGCCTGATAGTTGTCACCTAATGACATAAACATAACAATTTATTTCTATTCTTTCACATACTTAATTTTCTTGATTGAGCTGACCTACCTTGCTTATTCCAACTTGTTATAGACAGTTTGTGTTTATATATAGCTACTAACTAAATGCCTTGCATTTAGCAGGTGTCTATAAATATCTGTTGATGTAATTTATTGTAACACTTCGGTATAGTTTTCACTAACCTGTCAAGGTTTACTAAACATTTATAAGAAGAAATATTTAAATTAGACTACTTATTAAAATTTTAACCCAGAGCATTATATAGAAAGGCAAATTTTAAAGATTCATAAGAAATTAATATATTTTTGAAAGCAATTTTTTACTATATTTAAATTTTTTCCTTAAATTGCTGATTGGTTTTTAAAACTATATTTCTCTAGCTCTCAAGACTTTCTTAGTTATCTCTTATCTTTGTACCTAAGAAGGGTTTCTAATGTGAGATAAATTTCTGAGCTATAGTAATATTTCCTCCAGGCTGGAGAAGGAATTCGCGTGTGTAGATTTATTTATTGCATTGCTTCAGCGCGTCTGCAGCTTTGCTTCAGTAACAGGACTGCCATGATAGCACAGAAAACAACACCGAATCTTGCCGCTTCCTCAGCTTGGTGGAGAACTGTACCACTGCCCCATCTCCCTACCAGAATCTTTTTTATAAGTTTTTTTTTAAACAGAAAATCAAATATTTCTTTTAAAATGATATTACAATCCTGAAAATCAATTATTGTCATAGAGTTTTGATGGATTGATTGCAATTAAATATTTATATAACATATGTCTCAACCAATAAGGGAATTAGAACACTGACAATAGCATAAATTCTTTTAGGGTTTCTAGATTAAATGCTGGAAATACACTGGCTGGTAAATAATTAAAGAATTGCAAAAGGCATACAATTTATCTCTTAGAGGACATAATCATTCCAACCAGTTTACTAGCAAATATATTAAAGTGTAATCTGTGACTTTGATCAAAACATATTCTTTATGTTTTTTGGAAAGAAGCCTCCTATGGAGTGTATTTTTTATGTTACATATTTGAAACATTAATTTTATATTTAATTGTATTTTAAAAAATAAATTTGAATGGTGAATGTTAATTTTCATTTAAGAATATTACTTACTGAAGTATGTTTAAAGCAACAGATAATTTCTTTTAATTGACTCAGTGTCCTATTAGGTGGCTATTTGAAGTTAACAACACTTTTAAAAACCTTAGTGACATCAATATCGAAAAGAAGAGCTGGAAGCAGTTTTGCTGTTTGAAAATATTTATCTTGTAACCTGTCAGTTCTTTAAGATCATGTCATAAGCAAGGTTTAAAGGAAACCTGCAAACCTGATTGCCCTCACCCTGAGAGGCATTCCTACAATATAATGGACTGGAGTAATTAGTGATTTTGTATATATTATTTTGATGTAAGGGAACCCTGATTGAAAACTACAGGGTCGCCTCTGGTGTTATGTAGCATGTATATTGGTTTTTGTCCATGGTTCCTGGCTCATAACTCCTAAAATCCTTGACATCTTCAAAAGCAAAAAAGATCACGTCATAAGGCTTAACAAAATCTGGTTCCTGGCAATTGTTGATGATTTAGAGGGAATAGTGTCATTGATCTTGAGAATTACATATATTATTATTTAAAACAATGTTATCTATTTATAATTTATAATAAAACTATGGAATCTGTGCTATGAGATAACATCTGTGAATATTTATAATATTTCCAATTATTTATGTTTTGGTGTGATTAACATGTTTAGATCTAGATTTTAATTTTCTCTTTGAAATAAAAAGAAAAATATTAAGATTTACATAAAAGAATCATCTTAAAGCAAATTCTTATATTCTTTTAAAAATCGACTTGCAACCTAACTATGTTATAACTGTCACTTTTGTTATTAACAATGTTGTCATTACTTATAACAAACTAATTCTTTCAAAACTTGTGTCTTCCAATTACCTGGAGATACTTGTTTACTAAATGATACAAGTAACTGTTTATCAGGCAACATGTGATAGCACATTATAGAGTCATAGCTTTTTCAACAGAGATGATTTTTTTATTCAAAATTATTTCTCTGCATCAGTAACTAAAGATATTCTTACCTCTTTTACTTACTGTGAAATACTCCAGAGTAATTAAAGTGGTGTAACTATGAACCAACTCTACTTGGGGGAAAATAGCTGTTACTGAATAAAAACAGAAAAAGGTGTTTGAAAAACTGTTGAATGCAGCAGTCTTCTCCATTAATAACACTTTTCTGTTTGTTCCTGGATGTCTTTTTATATGCATCTCTATATAATATGTGCATGTATATGCAATAAATCAATCTTTTATTATAAGAACAAACATTTTCAATCATTGTGTGCATCGGTAAGTGGCTGTCACTGACAGAATTATTTGCAAAGTCAGTGATAACACGTGTAATTTTACCGAGTGATTAATTTCTATTGGCTCAAATCACTAGGTTTGTAATACAAAGTAGTTACTCATACTCAAAAATGCATAGTCAGTAAATAGTTTTGGGGTTTATCGCTTTTTAGACTTGAACTGTTCCACTTATTTTTGGAATGGATGGATTATTTCCAGTAAACACAATAATGAAAACCTTTTAGCAAGTCTTCTAGTCTTAATCTTTTAGAGCAAATTAAGTCCTTTAGAAGGATATCTTAGTTTGTTATACTTGTCAGTAATGTACTTTCACTTAATTATTTTGCTTTCACTTTATTTTTTTCAAAAAATGATGCCTAGTCTTTTCAAATTAGATCACTTTGATTTATAATACTGTGTTACAAATGTGTGCAAGTCAAATTTTGCATGCATTTTAAACCATCTTATTTAAAAATTACCATTATATATAGCAAAGACACCAACATTGTAAGTTCCTAGCTTGATCTCAAGATAAAATGAAATGAATTTATTCTATACATTGTAATTATTTAACTTTAAAACTAGGTAAAAGCATATGAACTTCAGCATTGTTAAAGTGTACTTGAGTCTTTCCACATTTATTCAGTTCAAACTTTATGGCAGGCAATTTACCAGTTATTGAAGATGCATACATGAGAAAGATAGTGAGCCTTCCCTCGGGAAGCTCATAAAAATTTGACAGAGATAGAAAAGGTGGTGGTACTTGGGAAAGTAGACTTTATTGTTTAGCATTTATTAGGTGTACACAATGCAGACACTTCATATTATTTTAATTAGCTCTCACAATACCCCATAAGGCATTTTACCCCCATTTTACAGAAGGAGAAATAGTCTTGGAGGTGACAAGTGGCCCAAGATCATAAAGCTAGTAAGTGGGAGAGTTGTGATGCAGGCCTTTTATATTCCACATTCCATGTTAATTTATACTATAGGAAACCTTTTGTATGTCAAGCATAATGAAGATATGAAAATGGGTTATGTATGGTCCCTGTCCTCAAATACTTCTAAGTTTTGTGAGAGCAACTCATGCTCTAAAAAATTCTAAGATTCTATTCTTTTAGGCTATGTTTATTTAAACCTCTCTTACCACAGTTTTACTCAAAAGCATTAGATGATGATAAAAAGATGATTAAACCACATTTTTTACAACAATAGTTGTTTTCATTCATTCATTCATTCTTTTAGATTCAGAGGTACATGTGTGGGTTTGTTACATGGGTAAGTTGCATGAGACAGAGATTTGGGCTTCTAATAATCCTGTATCCCAGATAGTGAACATAGTAACCCATAGGTAGTTTTTCAACTTTTGCCCCTCTCTGACCTTTCCCCACTTTTGGAATATCCAGTGTTTATTGTTCCCATCTTTGTGTCCATGTATACCCAATGTTTACTTCCCACTTTTTTTTTCCTCTTAATCCTGTTTCAGTTTACTCTTTTATTATTATTATTATTATTATACTTTAAGTTCTGGGATACATGTGCATGATTGATGCATAGGTACACACATGCCATGGTGGTTTGCTGTCTCCATCCCCTCATCACCTACATCAGGCATTTCTCCCAGTGTTAAACTTCCCCAACCTTCCTGCCCCCTGCTGTCCCTTCCCTATCCCTCTACCCCCCAAGAGATCCCAGTGTGTGATTTTCCTCTCCCTGTGCCCATGTGTTCTCACTGTTCAATACCTGCCTATGAATGAGAACATGCAGTGTTTGGTTTTCTGTTCTTGTGTCAGTTTGCTGAGAATGATGATTTCCAGATTCATCCACACCCCTACAAAAGACACGAACTCATCGTTTTTTATGGCTGTGTAGTATTCCATGGTGTATATGTGCCACATTTTCTTTATCCAGTCTATCATTGATGGGCATTTGGGTTGGTTCCAGGTCTTTGCTATTGTAAAGTGCTGCAATGACATATGTGTGCATGTGTCTTATAATCGAACGATTTATAACACTTTGGGTATATACTCAGTAATGAGATTCCTGGGTCAAATGGAATTTCTATGTCTAGATCCTTGAGGAATCTACCTATCCTTGTCTAGTGCCAGTTTCAAAGGGAATGCTTCCACTTTTTGCCAGTTCAGTATGATATTGGCTGTGGGTATGTCATTAATAGCTTTTGTTATTTTGAGATATGTTTCACTGATACTTTGTTTATTGAGTGTTTTTAGCATAAAGGGCTATTGAATTTTGTCAAAGGCCTTCTCTGCATCTATTGAGATAATCAAGTGATTTTTGTCTTTGGTTCTGTTTACGTGATGGATTACGTTTATAGATTTACTGATGTTGAACCAACCTTGCATCCCCAGGATGAAGCCTACTTGATCGTGATGGATAAGCTTTTTGATGTACTGGTGCATTCTGTTTGCCAGTATTTTATTGAAGATTTTTTTACATCTATGTTCACCATGGATATAGGCCCAAAGTTTCCTTTTTTGTTTGTGTCTCTGCCAGATTTTTGTATCAGGATAATGTTGGTCTCATAAAATGAGTCAGGGAGGATTCCCTCTTTTTGTATTGTTTGAAATATTTTCAGAAGAAATGGTACCAGCTCCTCTTTGTACATCTGGTAGAATTCAGCTGTGAACCTGTCTGGACCTGGACTTTTTTTGGTTTGTAGGCTATTAATTGCTGCCTCGACTTCAGCCCTTGTTATTGATCTAGTCACGGTTTCAACTTCTTCCAGGTTTAGGCTTGGGAGGGTGCAAGTGTCCAGGAATTTATCCATTTCTTCCAGATTTACTGGTTTATGTGCATAGAGTTGTTTGTAGTAATCTCTGATGGTAGTTTGTATTTCTGTGGAATTGGTGGTGGTATCCCCTTTATCCTTTCTTATTGCATCTATTCGATTCTTCTCTATTTTCTTTTTTATTAGTCTGGCTATTTTGTTGATCTTTTCAAAAAACCAGCTGCTGGAATTGTTGATTTTTTGAAGAGCTTTTTGTGTCTCTATCTCCTTGAGTTCTGCTCTGATCTTAGTTATTTCTTGTCTTCTACTAGCTTTTGAGTTTTTTTGATCTTGCTTCTCTAGCTCTTTCAATTTTGATGATAGGGTGTCAATTTGAGATCTTTCCTTGCTTCTCATGTGGGCATTTAGTGCTATAAATTTCCCTCTAAACACTGCTTTAAATGTGTTCCAGAGATTCTGGTATGTTGTATCTTTGTTCTCATTGGTTTCGAAGAACATCTTTATTTCTGCCTTGATTTCATCATTTATCCAGTCATCATTCAGGAGCAAGTTATTTAGTTTCCATGTAGTTGTGTGCTTTGAGTGAGTTTCTTAATCCTCAGTTCTAGTTTGATTGCACTGTGGTCTGAGAGACTCTTTGTTATTATTTTCTTTCTTTTTCATTTGCTGAAGAGTGATTTACTTCAATTATGTGGTCAGTTTTAGAGTAAGTGCAGTGTGGTGCTGAAAAGAATGTATATTCTATGGATTTGGGGTGGAGAGTTCTGTAGACGTCTGTTAGGTCTGCTTGGTCCAGATCTGCTTTCAAGTCCTGGATATCCTTGTTGATTTTCTCTCTTGTTGATCTGTCTGATGTTGACAGTAGAGTGTTAAAGTCTTACGTTATTATTGTGTGGGGGTCTAAGTCTCTTTGTAGGTCTCTAAGAACTTGCTTTATGAATCTGGGTGCTCCTATATTGGATGCATATATATTTAGGATAGTTAGCCCTTCTTGTTGCATTGAGCCTTTTACCATTATGTAATGCCCTTCTTTGCCTCTTTTGATCTTTGTTGGTTTAAAGTCCGTTTTATCAGAGACTAGGATTATGATCCTTGCTTTTTTTTTTTCTCTCCATTTGCTTGGTAAATCTTCCTCCATCCCTTTATTTTGAGTCTGTGTGTGTCTCTGCACGTGAGATGGGTCTCCCGAAGACAGCAGACTGGTAGGTCTTGGCTTTTTATCCAGTTTGCCAGTCTTTGTCTTTTGATTGGGGCATTTAGACCATTTACATTTAATGTTAATATTGTTATATGTGAATTTGATCCTGCCATTTTGTTACTGGCTGATTGTTTTGCCCATTAGTTAATGCAGTTTCTTTATTGTATCGTTGATCTTTACCATTTGGTAAGTTTTTGCAGTGGCTGATATTGGTTGGTCCTTTCCGTGTTTAGTGCTTCCTTCGTGATTTCTTGTAAGGCAGGTCTGGTGGCGATTAAATCTCTGAGCATTTGCTTGTCCATATAGAATTTTATTTCTCTTTCACTTATGAAGCTTAGTTTGGCTGGATGTGAAATTCTGGGTTGAAAGTGCTTTTCTTTATGGATGTTGAATATTGGCCCCCACTCTCTTCTGGCTTGTAGGGTTTCTAATGAGACATCTGCTATGAGTCTGATGGACTTCCCTTTGTGAGTGACCCAACGTTTCTCTCTGAATGCCCTTAGCATTTCTTCCTTTATTTCAACCCTGGTGAATCTGATGATTACGTGCCTTGTGTTGCTCTTCTTGAGGAATATCTCTGTGGTGTTCTCTGTATTTCCTGGATTGTAATGTTGGCCTGCCTTGCTAGGTTGGGGAAGTTCTCCCAGATAATATCCTGAAGAGTGTTTTCCAGGTTGGATTCATTCTCCCCGTCACATTCAAGTATACCAATGAAGCATAAGATTAGGTCTTTTCAAATAATCTCTTTCTTGGAGGCTTTGTTCATTTCTTTTCACTCTTTTTTCTCTAATCTTGCCTTCTCGTTTTCTTTCATTGAGTTGATCTTCAGTCTCTGATATACTTTGTTCTGCTTGATCGATTAAGCTATTTAAACTTGTGTATGCTTCGTGAAGTTCTCGTGCTGTGTTGTTCAGCTCCATCAAGTCATTTATGTTCTTCTCTAAGCTGATTATTCTAGTTAACATTTTGTCTAACCTTTTTTTTCAAGGTTTTAGTTTCTTTGTATTGGGTTAGAACATGTTCCTTTAGCTCAGAGAAGTTTGTTATTACCTATCTTCTGAAGCCTACTTCTGTCAGTTCTCAAACTCTGTCTCCATCCTGTTTGTTCCCTTGCTGGTGAGGAGTTTTGATCCCTTGGAGGAGGAGAGGCATTGCGGTCTTTGTTGATTTCATCCTTTTTGCACTGGTTTCTTCCCATCTTTGTGGGTTTATCTACCTTTAATCTTTGAAGCTGGTGATTTTGGATGGGCTCTCTGAGTGGACGTTTTTTCTGTTGATGTTGATGTGATTTCTTTTTGTTTTTTTTAGTTTTCCTTCTAACAGGCCCCTCTGCTGTAGGATTGCTGGAGGTCCACTCCAGACCTTGCTTGCCTGGGAATCACCCATGAGGGGTGCAGAGCAGTGAGGATTGCTGCCTGATCTTTCCTCTGGTAACTTCATCCCAGATAGGTGCCCACCAGGCATTAGCCTGAGCTCTTATGTATGAGGCATTTTTTTGGTTATTCAGGGGTCAGGGAGCCGCTTGAGGAGGCAGTCTGTCCCTTGTCTGCCTGCAGAGGCACTGCTGGGCTGCCTCGGACTCAGCCCCACTGCTGTGTAGGCTTCCTCTGGCCTTTCTAATCTCACACATGTGAAATTAGACCTGACTTCACAATGGTGAATGCCCTTCCTCACACCGAGCTTGATCGTCTGAGTGGAGCTTGGACTGATGTGCTGGCTGCGAAACTCTCAAGCAAGAGTACTTCAGTTTGCTGGTCTTTTTGAGGGTGGGACCTGCCAAGCAATATCACCTGTCTCCCTGTTTTCTGCTCTCACTCTTCCTGGGGAGCAGGTAGAATCATCCCGCAGGCACTCTCAGAGCTAGTCAAAATTTCCGCCCAGATCTGTGCTGACAACTTGCGGCACCAGGCTGGCCAGAGCCGTCGCTCAGATCTGTGTTGGTAACTCGTGGTGCCTTTCAGCCTAGCGACATTCTCCTGGCCTGTGTGTTGCAATGGCCATGGGAGATGCACAGTATCTGAACTGGAGTTCTGAGGGAGTAAAGCCCCCTATCATCCGTCCATTTGCACTTCCCTGGTGGGGTAGCTCCCTGCCCTGCCTCAGTTCGCCCTCATTGGGTTACACCCACTTCCAGGCAGTCCCATTGAAATGAACCTGGTACCTCGATTGGAAATGCGGATATCACTCACCTTCTGTGTCTCTCTTACTGGGAACTGCGCTCCAGAGCTGTTTCTATTTGGCCATCTTGGCGGAAGTCTATTTACTTCCCACCTTTAAGTGAAAACTTGCAATATTTGGTTTTATTTCTGTATGAATTTGCTTAAGATAATGGCCTCCAGCATAATTTATCAGCTGCAAAGGACATGATTTCATTCTTTTTTATGACTGCACTGTATTCCATGGTATATATGCACCACATTTTCTTTATTCAGTCAGCTGTTAAAACACATCTGTATTGAATCCATATCTTTGTTACATGGCTAGTGCTGTAATAAGCATACAAATGCAGGTGTCTTTTTGGTAGACTGATTTATTTTCCTTTGGCTGTATACCCAATAAGGGAATTACTGGATCAAATGGTAATTCTAATTTTAGTTCTTTGAGAAATTTCCAAACTGCTTTTCACAGGGCCTGAGCTATTTTACACTCTCTCAGTGTATAAGTGTTCCCTTTCTCCACAAATTCGTTAGCATCTGTTACTTTTTGACTTCTTAATAATAGTCATTCTGACTGTTGTGAGATGGTGTCTTTTGTGGTTTTGATTTGCGTCTCTCTGATGATTACTGATGTTGAGCATTCTTTCATATGTTTGTTGACTGCTTGTATCTTCTTTTGAGAAGTGTCTGTTCATGTCCTTTGTCCAATTTTTAATGGAGTGATTTGTTTTTTTCTTGCTAGTTTAAGTTTCTTATAGATTCTGAATATTAGTCCTTTGTTGGTGCATAGTTTGCCAGTATTTTCTCCCATTTTGTAGGATGCCTGTTTACTCTGTTGATAGTTTCTTTTGCTGTGCAGCAGCTCTTTAGTTTAACTGGGCCCCAATTTTCAATTTTTGGTTCTGTTACGTTTACTTTTGAAGACTTAGTCATAAGTTATTTGCCTAGGCCATTGTCTAGAAGGGTATTTCCTAGGTTTTCTTCTGGGAAGAAAGCTTTCTTTTAGTTTGAGGTCTTACATTTAAGTCTTTAATTCACCTTGAGTTTATTTATTTATTTATTTATTTATTTATTTTTGCCTTGAGATGTAAGAGTACAGTTTAATTCTTCTGTATATTGTTAGCCAGGAAAACTGACTGGTCATATAAAAATATCCAGAATACTTTTCAAATGCAGTATTAATACCAGGAAAGCTGGCTAACCATATGCAGAAGAATTAAACTGGACTCTTACATCTCAAGACAAAAAATATAAATAAATAAACTCAAGGTGAATTAAAGACTTAAATGTAAGACCTCAGCTATCAACAGAGTGAACAGACATTCTATATATTGAATAGGGTATCTTTCCTCATTATTTATTTTGTAAATTTTGTTTAAGATCAATTGGTTGTAGATGTGTAGCTTTATTTCAGATATCTCTATTCTGTTCCATTGGTCTGTGTAAACCACATCTTGAACAGGAATGTGTTTATTCATTTTTTATTCTTTCTTATTTTTTTTTCCTGTAAGATTATTGACTCAAAGTCTTATAACTGGTGTAACTTACTGCTACTAATAATCTCTTTTTCCTTCTTTGAGATGGAGTCTTGCTCTGTTTCCGGGCTGGAGTGCAGTGTGAAATCTCTGTTCACTGCAGCCTCTGCCTCCTGGGTTCAAGTGATTCTTCTGCTGCAGCCTCCTGAGTAGCTGGGACTATAGGCATACTCCATGAGACCCAGCATTTTTGTTTTTTTTGTATTCTTCAGTAGAGACGAGATTTCACCATGTTGGCCAGGATGGTCTCGATTTCTTGACCTCATGATCCACACCCTCCCCACCCCCCTCATCCTCCCAAAGTGAGCCACCATGCCCCGCCTATTAATTATCTTAAATTGCTGCCTGAGGAATATTGTATTGTTCTATATAACTTGTCTCAATTAGTTTTGTTCATTAACCATTCAAATAGAAAACAAGGGAAGAATATGAGATTTGTTTTTTAAGACCAGCTACTTTAGTTTAGTTCAGGCAAAATCTAAATTTCTAGAGTAAAAATTATGGTCAGGATTAGTTTTTGGATGAAACTGCACATCTTAATCCTCAAATCTTCAAGTCCTCCTTGCAAAAGGCATATAAATCTTGCTTATGTTATCCCCTGCCTCTTAAGCAAGGGAGCCTTAAAGATACTTCATCATCATTATGGATGGAGTAAACCACAACACATCAAATTCTAAGTGCTACAAATCACAAAAGGTAACTAAGTGCTAGTAATACATATATGTATATGTGTGTATGTGTGTGTGTGTGTGTGTGTGTGTGTGTTCACCTTGGGTTGTTCATAGAGAAATACCCAGAATACTTTTCAAATGCAGTATTAATACCGTGAGAGTCTGATATACTGTGTATGTTTGAAAAGGTAAGGAATGGAGCAGAACAGGCGATGGAAGATAGTCTTCAGGGTATCTGGATTTCTGCATTTTGAAAAAGATCTTTGGGTGCTTTGATAGTTTCAGTTTCCCACTCCTCCCACCTCTTTTTTAAAAACACGGAAAAATATTGCCTGAAATAACCTCATGCATGTCAAGTCAACATGCATTTACCTCAACTGTATTTAAATTAACAATCCTAATTCTTATTTAGTGAGCATGTATGCCAGGAACTATGAAAGTTGTGTTGATTTTATTGTAAATGGTTAAAATTATTTGGTGCTCTATTATGCTTTAGAACATAATAGTTTAGACAAGTAGTGTTTTATTTTACTGAGTAAAGTTAAGAAGCTGAAAAACAGTAATGTCGAACATCTCAAGGATACGTGCTGTGTCACATTTCCTCGGTTAATCTAATTTGTTGTTTGCAGCAACACCATGAGGTGCTTTCCTTCTGAGAAAACAGGGCTGGCCGGGGAGGACACAGCCTCCTGGGTAAATGGCTTGGCAGGGCAACGGTGTCTTTGTACAAACCCCTCTGCAGAGATTGTGCGTTGAGCAACCTATCCAGAGCCTATGATCTTTACTACTGTACTTTGCAATTTTTTGCTAATAAGTTAGAATTAGAGTCTTTGCTGTATATTTATGATTTAATTAAATAGCTGCTATTTACTGAGCACCTCTTCTTTCCATTGAGAATTTCCATTTGTGTTTGTGTGTGTATATACACCATATGTATGTGTAATTTATACAAGTCTGTTATTAATGTTTTTGATGTAAGTAAAAATTTAATCGTAAAATAAATGTCAAATTAACATTTTATTTGATAACATTTTATTTGATACATTTTATTTGACACTTTTAAATTTTAGTTTATCGATGGTCGACTGGGAAAACTAAACACAGGAAGGGGTTTCTCTGACGTATTTGAAGAAGAGATCACTTCAGGTGGCTTTTGTGGAGGTAAAGACTAGTTATAATATGATTATCCATTTTCTAAATAACTATTATCTCGGTTTTTGCATTTGTGTCTGATAAAATCTATTTCATAAACAGTTATTTTCTCCTAAATATGTAATATCTTAAATGCATTTTTGCATTTTATAAAAGTTATGATACTAGCTTATTTTGCCTGATATCTGTTACTCAAGGCATTAAGTTGGCCTCATGAATTGGAAGCTGTTGGCCTGAGTAATCTCTTAGTATTTCTGGAAGTTAGTAATACAGAAATCCAGTCAATTCATATCTTCCTGCCTTTCCTTCTGAATAGTAGTGTTCTCTGCTAGAAAACTACTAATGATGGTTATTACTGAGTATGAATTAAAGAAATGAGGTTATGATTGATAACACAATCCAAAAAGAAAGGTCTGAACACCAAAATTCTTTCTACATATTTAAGTAACTATATTATTGTACAGATGTCTTTACCTTTTTTTACTTTATATATCATCACAGCAGGAAAGTTTCCAGTTTACCATTCCATAAATATAATTAATCCTTCTAATGTAAATGTTCAAATAATCTTATAATTATCTAGACAATTCATAATTTACAAACTGATATTTTTGCACAATTGTTGTCGTACATAGTCTTGACTTGCAGAGCGTTTTGCTTGAGTCCTGGAAATGTCCTGTTCATTCATTGAGTGTATGCTGAGTGCTTACAATGTACTAGGCACTGCTCTAAATACTAGGTGTACTAAATAAACAAAAATCCCTGTATTCTATATCTTAGTGTGTTAATTTTTTGCCTGGTATAATAGCAATTTTTTAAACTTCTTTATATATTTGTTTTGAGAAAAACATTTTCAGTCTTGTGTAAATAATTCCTGGAATTGAGAAATGAAACATGAAAAGACAATAAGTAATCGGTATTCATCTATACATTTCACAGAATTTAACTTTACTCTTAAGATTCATGTTTTCCATTAAAATATAGAAACCATTGAGATAATTGGTTCATTAAAGGAGGTACAAATGAATTCAGTAGTTGTGGACGTTTATTTGATGTAAGTATTTCATTTCATTGAAAGCATTTAGGTTGGGGAAAAGTTAGTTTGCTTGACTCAGCAAGTAAGCTGAATGTGGAATCATTCAGCTCCTTGCTTCCCTCAGTTCATGAGTAAAAATTTAGCTTCAATGGAACTTTTGTGTTAAAATAACACTTTTTTACTTCTCAGCTCAGACAAGCAAAATATTGTCAGCTCATGGACAAGTTGCTTGAGGCATCTATTCAGTATTTACATAACTGCTGTCTCATTATCTTTATGACCCGTGGGGCTAGTAGCTTTTATGGAATTGAAGATGACATTTTGTGACAATAAGGGACTAGAATTATGATCCTTTTGTACAGTTAAATTCTGTAGTCTTAACTGTTGGTCCAGGTTTCTCTGTAAGAGAGTAGAGATAGGTGGCTTTTCTGGTGGGAAGGCTCACTAAAATTTTTCATGAAAAGCCTTTAAGTTTAAAAAAGTTGAGGAAAGTATGATTACAGATTAGTATCTAACTTAGAAACTGCTGCATTTTTAATACAACATAATGCTCACTACTTTGTTGTTCTTTATTAAAATGAAAAGGTTTTGAACTCTTAAGCCAGTACTTATCTAAAAGGAAAGCCTAATTTGACAAATACTAATTCCAGTGAGTACAGCAAGAAAGTTCCTTAGAAATTTGTGCCTATCAAGCATATTTTTAAATTATTCTATTTTATATTATTTTGGAGATACATAGACTTCTTTTGTAGATGAAAATAAAGCAAAATATATTAGGATTTGAAATTAAAAGATGACTAGTATAATAAAAATTAGTAGTGTTCTAACTATTAATTAGAAGATATCTGTCTATCTAGAGTGTGTGTGTGTGTGTGTGTGTGTGTGTGTGTGTCTTTGTGTTTCCAAAATGGTTCCTAGAGGTCAGTTCCAAACATTTGGACCTTTCATGCTACCCTTGTGAGAAAGAAGAATAAATCAATGTCATGGAATTAACCTGTTCTTCAAAGAAGTAGACTGATCTAACTTAGTTTCTCTCATAATAATAGTAATATAGTTGCTAATATTTATTGAGCACTAATATGTGACAGAAACTCTCCCAAGAGCTCTACAAATATTATATCATTTAATCCTCACAACACCCTAGGAGGTACTTCCATTACCTCATTTTTATTGAGTACTCAGCTCAATAATTCACTCAAGGTCACACAGCTAGTAGTGGCCAGAGTCTCACTTCCACAAGTGTGGAATTCAAAGTGGCTTCAAAGACCTTGCTTTAATAATAATAATATATTGCTTTTTTATAATAGATTTTCTTAATGCAAAAATATTCAGTAAACAGGAGTAGTAGTTAACCCCTTCCTACTCTGATTGAATCAAAGCAAAATTCTTATCTCTTTTGAATTTCTTATAGATTTTTTTACACGTAAAGTCCTAGAAAGACCACTGTGGTAGAAATTAACATTAAAACTAAGAAAAAAAATTATATTCCCTTAAGCAAAAATAATTAGGAAATTTCAGAGAAACATCTATTGTATCCTCTTTATATATCATTGCAGTAGTATATATGTTATTTTTGTTGTTAATGCCTATGGTTATTGTGGCTCTGATTAAGAATATATAGTGTAGAACAAACAGATAAGAAACATCTAGATTCACATTTGACTCTAGAACTGTATGGTTAAATAATCTGTGAATGCATGCATTTTTTTCAAAAACTGTCTGCCCTGTGAGCCCTCATCAGGACTATGAAGAAAATCCATGTCACACCTTATTCCTTCATGAGACCCTTGCAAAACCTTCGACCTTAACTTAAAAGGAAAATTTTAACTTAACTTAAAAAGAATATGTGAAGGGGAGAATAGCCATGGAGTTCAAAAGGTAATAAAAGAGGACAGGAGTAGAAAAAAGTATGCATTTAAGTAAACACAGTATTGGTCTGTGAAAAAGCAGCTAAGGAATATTGAGTAGTTAAGGACATATTCTTTCTTTAAATAATGTTTTTCATTTAAGATGAAATTAGTTTTTAAATTTACATCAACTTAACTTTTGAAAGTAGAAATATTTTCAGATTGGTTTTATGCGGAGTGTGTGGTTACTCTCCATCACCAGCAAGTGTTTCTTCCTTAGTTTACACACATAATCTGATGAGTCTCTTATTTGTTCTTGTATTTATTTTTCCATTCTTATTTAGTTTTACTGACTAAGGTATCAAAGGAATTTGAAGAAGTGGTAGGTAATATCAATTTTAGTGTCATTTTCCTGGTCTTGTAGAACAATTTAAACCAATTTACATTTTGAGATAAATAAGTACAAATTACTGGAATTTAAGCAAGTACATTTGAAGAGAAAGTCTTGGTATAAGTGAGAAATAGATATTTTGTCCTTTATTGTGAGAAAATCAGTTGTTTCATTAATAAAAATAATGTTAAGATTCTGTTTAGTAATGCTTGTTATTACTATAATCCAGTTATTTTGAAAGAAGGATTCTGAGGGATTTCTTTAGCATTCAAATTAATTTTTAGAAGAACAACAGCTCTTTCCTAAAATTGCTAAAGAATAATGTGCCTTTCTTATGAATTTTGTGGAAATAAGAACCTTAAATCATAAAAGCATTAAAATTTAAAGGCACAAATAGCCCTTAAAACTTTTAAAATAGGAATTTACCTAAATTGTACCATGTCTCCCTATCATCTAAGCAAGGGACTTCTTGTTTGCCCCTGTACTATGAAATTTTAGATTATTACTGGTAATTCTCTCTATTACCCTTCTTTTTCAGGATATTAGCTTTGAGCAGCCCGTTTCCCTTTCAAATATAATTGCTTTGGGTGTGATACAGAGGAAACCTCTGCATAACTTACATTTTAATCATATTTTATTTAGCAGTCTTAGAGGTAGTTTTTCAGAGTTGAAGGAATAGTGAACCAGGAATTAAAATCCTAGATTCTTACTCTTTTTCAGTTGCTAGCCTTGAGAACATGAATGAATAATATGTCATCTTAGAACCTCAGTTTTCTATTTTACCGAATTATTTATAGTAATAATCATTTATGATATTTCTTCAGTATACTATGTATCATACTAAACATTGTTTAATCATTATCTTTCATCCTCACAATAATCCTGAATGGCAATAACTATTATGCTTATTTGATGAATGAAGAAACTGAGGCTCAGTCAAGTTAAGGACCTTATCCCAAATAACATCCTTTACAAGGATAGAGTAGTTCTGAATGCCATAGGTGCATTGGACTCAAAAGCTCACTTCTTTCTTATTGAACTGACTGCTTATGGCACTACCTGTTTGCCTATTTTACAATAGAAAACTACAGTTGAAATAATGTAGATTAAAAACATTCAATGACTTCTACAGGGCTGAAAATTAGCTTTCTTACTCTTCAGAGATCTAAATAAGACCCTAACCTTCCTACAACGGTTTGAAACTTTTATGATAGCTAGTTTCTTTGTAGTTCAGAGGTTTAAATAAATTCACAGTGTTACAGAATGCTAAACTGGTGCTTCTTCTTCTGCTTTCTTACATTCATTTTTACATTCATTTGGGAAAATGAATTTTTCCCATTTTTACATTCATTTGTCTCTATTTCGTAAGAGAAAGGTGATACATCTTTTGAAATCCATAGTCACAAACTAGAGGAGAACACTATGTTTTAGGGGTTCTTTGTACTGGACAGTGTCTGAGTAGCCATTGGGACTTTTTTTTTTTTTTTTTTTTTTTTAAGAGATAGGGTCTTGCCCCGTCTCCCAGGTTGGAGTGCAGTGGCATAATCATAGAGCACTGCAACCTTGAACTTCTCGGCTGAAGCAGTAACCCAGCCACAGCCTTTCAAGTAGCTGGTACTATAGATCGGAGGCACCATACTAGGCCTGGGATTTTGTTTTTTATTGTGACTTAGGAAGTATTTAAGCTTTTAAACAAGAAGGTAGTTGAAATCTAACTGAAATCACTTGATGGGAAAGATTTGCTAAGTTGTATCTGTATTTCTTTTTTTACCTTCTGATATAATCTTATTGACTAAATTATTTATCAGTTTGGAACCAGATACGTTGATTGCTAGATTTTATTAGAACTACTTTGGTTAGCGTTTGAGCTTTTTAATAATCATGACAATCTGTAGCCAAAAAGCTGCATTTGCTTCACATATCCTTGCATAATATTTTTCTAACTTACAGATTTACAACTAGAGAATATTTTCAAAACTAAAACTGCAAGTTTACATTAAAATAAAGTTAACTACTAATCTCTGTTAATATTTAGCAGCTGTAGAAGAATGTTTTTTGTTGCCAAGGTTCTTTGCATTTCTAAGTTTTGTTCTAGTTTTTTAAAAGTACAAGTATAATATTTCTGTATGTACAAGAAATATTATTTTAAAATAAACCTAATTGTGTAAAGGATGCAAAGTTTACAAAACAACACAGACATAAAACAAGAAAAAATCAGTTTAAAAAGCATAAGAATTTTGGATTTCAGAAGAGAGGCTAGTTATATTTTCTCCTCTGAGGCTAACACTAAAGTGGAAGAAATTGAATACCATTAGCTTCATATATGGATGAAAAAAAGTAATCATTATTCCTGAAATTGCTAATTACTCTATTCCTAAGAATTAGAACAATTTATTAGTTCTTATGCCATTTTTTATTGCTTCTTTTACAACATTGCATATAAAATTTGCCTACTAACAATTGTGCAAATACTAGTCCTTGATAAATTTTGGTTTACAGATTTATTTTTGATGAACCATTCCTGGCATCTCATTTTTATATATTCCAGGGAACCCGAGATCATATCAACAATGGGTGCATACAGTCAAGGTAATCATAAGCTTTCAAATGTTATTCTTTCACTCTAATATGAATGGAGAAATGTTCAGCAAAAGTATGCTGTTTATACTTATGTTGTTTATTTCAAATATTTGAAGTGTTTGCATATTTTGTTACATTTTAAATATTCTTATTTTATGTTTATAGTTTGTTGAAACTCATTACAATAATTTTTAAATGAAAAGTATTGGTCCAAAGATAAATGGCTTGTTTTGAAAAGCAAGATTTTACTGTCATCTTTATTATTTTCCAGAAGAAGAAATTAGGTGGGTTAGTAGGATTTGATGGCAATTTTATAATATCTGGCAATATAGTTTTGCTAATATGATTTTTAAATATGAAACTTTCTCCCATAGATTGAGACTTTATTTGCCTGATATTAAAATAGCTGATAAACTAGCATTTCTTTCTTACTAAGCTTTTAAATATATTCAAATTGCTTATGTTTGCCTAAACTTCAAATGATTTTTTAAATGATGTATAATATCAACTAAAGAACAAATTGGAAAGTGTACATTTTGTTTGAAATTATTATAGTGCATAGAAACTTGAAAACACTGAACATGAAATAATTTGCATAGGACTTTAAATTGTCAATAAAGCTCTTTTTTTATGCCACTTACTATAATGCTTTGTTTTCAGGACATTTTGGCCAAAAATTTTTGGAAATATATTTCTGTTTTTCTTTTGCAGAAAGGTGGTGCACTGTTCAACACAGCAATGACCAAAGCAACCCCTGCTGTCCGGACAGCATATAAATTTGTAAGTTTTTTTGATATTAAAAAAATTATATTCATAAAATTATATAACATTTTCCTAGATAATAGACATGTAAATTCTGAATATTTTCTATTTTTCTTTTAAATAAACTTAAAAAAATAGGATTAATATTGACCAAAACAAATTCAGTTGTTAAAATTATAACATTGCATACAGAGAGTAGTTTCGTTTATATAATCTAAAAAGCGTTCTTATTTTATTTCAGAGCTATCAGCAAAGTTGTGCAGCAAATTGAAATAGTTCATGATAGGGTACCATTTTGTAAAATGTCATTATTTCATTTAACAACATTTAAAATTCTTGTTGTCTACTTGTGGCTCATGTAGGAAAACAAAAAGAAAGAAAAATATAGCAAGATCTTTTCCCTCAAACATGCATTGACTCTCTGTTAACATTCTTCAGTGAGTCTCTAAGGCAAGCTTTTTCAACCCATGGTCTGCCTCAGCCTCCTGAGTACCTGGGATTACAGGCACCTGCCACCACGCCCAGCTAATTTTTGTATTTTTAGAAGAGATGAGATTTCACCATGTTGGTCAGATTGGTCTCAAACTCCTGACCTCAAGTGATCTGCCCACCTTGGCCTCTCAAGGTGCTGGGATTAGAGCCATGAGCCACTGCACCTGGCCCCAACACAAATTCTTAAACTTTCTTGAAACATTATGAGATTTTCCTTGTATTATTATTTCTTCTTCTTCCTCTTCCTCTTCCTCTTCCTCTTCCTCTTCTTCTTCTTCTTCTTCTTCTTCTTCTTCTTCTTCTTCTTCTTCTTCTTCTTCTTCTTCTTCTTCTTTCTTCTTCTTTCTTCTTCTTCTTCTTCTTCCTTCTTCCTTCTTTTCTTCTTTCTTCTTTCTTCTTCTTCTTCTTTCTTCTTCTTCTTCCTCTTCCTCTTCTTCCTTCTTCCTTCTTTCTTCCTTCTTCTTTTCTTCTTTCTTCCTTCTTCTTCTTTCTTCTTTTCTTCTT
>PVKP010020458.1:0-40721 GCA_004027715.1 Plecturocebus donacophilus
TCCGAGTAAATCTGACAATTATGTGCCTTGGGGTTGGTCTTCTTGAGGAATATCTTTGTGGGGTTCTCTGTATTGCCTGGAGTTGAGTATTGTCATGGCTTGCTAGTTTAGGAAAATTTTCCTGGATAATATCCTGAAAAATATTTTCCAACTTGGATTCATTCTCTTTGTCACAGGGATAACCTAAATTATGGTTTTTACCTGACATACTGCTGAATTTTAACCACAAAATCAAATATACTGAGAGATGTTTCAAAAGTTAAAAAGTTAAGTGAAAACTGAAAACATTTCAGTTTTATTCCCTTTATTTCAATAAAAGAAACGATCTGTTTTCACTAGCTCTTGCATTGCTATTATATTGTGCCAAGAATCTGATATTATACTTGATGAAAAGTAGGAAGTTAAAGGTTACAGCCTATAAATCACAATAACATTTATTTTGAAAAATGTCCAAATTTCAAAAAAAGACCTATGGCTATTTATATACAGATAGGCATTCTGAAACTACCTCCTCCACACGTTACCCAACTATATTATTTACTATGTAGCTAAGTCATTCACTATGTATGTTTCCATAAATACTCTCCTAAAATATAGTCAAGAAGCCTAGTAAGTCTATCTACTCGAAACTAGAAACGCTAATATTTATTTTATTAACGTCTGAGGCAGGAAAAGTGTATCATTAGCAATAGTTCCATTTTCAGAAATCTTAACATACAAAAGATCTATCAACAAGGCTGACACATGCTACAATACAGAATAATATTGAAAACATTACACAAAGTAAATTGAACCACAAACTAAAGGAGAAATATTATATTATTTCCCTTATGTCAGGAACCTCAAATAGTCATCCATGGACACGGAAAGTAAAATTAAATTACTAAAGAATATGGGGACGAAGTATTGAGTAGCTATTGTTTAATGGATACAAAATTTCAATTTGTGATGATTTTTAAAAAAGTTCTACACATGGAAGACACTTGGATGACAGTAACAATTCCCTAACTATGTGAGTATATATAATGAAATGGAATTGTACACTTAAAGATGGTTAAAATAGTAAATCCAATGTTATGTATGTTTTACTACAATAAAAATAAATAATAAATTTATAAAACATCTATTAAGGGATTCGCTATAAGCATATTCTGTCTCAGGATGCTGCTCAATACGAAAACTATTAATTTCTCAATTAAACTTGAGCTCAAGAGTTTAATTGAGCAAAAAACTTGTCTAATTTATTTTCTTTTATCTGATGGTATCTAAGGACATCTCTAAGTGAGATCTAAGGAACAATTTACAGTCACTCCCAGGAACACTAAGTTACCTATCAAGGTACTCACTGGGCCTATGATAGCCATTCCTTTTTCATAAGAACTGGGGATGATTGGTAAGCTCTCTCTTAGATCCCAAAGGTCGATGGATTTGTGTTTTGAGCTTTCTGAGTTTGTTTGAGCAAATTTTCAACATAAACTGAGTTCAGAAGTCATGACAAAAACTGCACTGGGTCAGGATCAAATTAGATCAAACAATTAAATGGCTTGGATGCAGTTAGAGAGCTCAGATGTCTGACAAGGTAACTCAGAAAACAGTGTAAAATGGCAATATTACAAAGGAGGAAAGTTTTTGCTTTTGGAAATTTACAGGGATTTCTGTTTTCTATACCCTATGTTTCTCTTTCTGGCATGTTTAAGCTATTGACTAAGTTAAAAGTTATTAACTAAGTTAAGCAAAGAGATCTGAGCAAAAGGCAAGGCTCAAGGAAAAAATGGAATTTGTGAATTCTTAGAAACCCAAGTTATGGATCACATACACTTGTATGCTATGACAACATTTACATACATAAATATTAGGCCCCAGACAGCAAACAGTTATGGAAAAGTCAAAATCATACTAAAGGTACTTAAAAATTGTAAGGGAACATACCAAAAGAACAACACTGCACTTTAAAAAGTGCACTTTTGAAAATGAGGTCTCCCACATTAAATTTTATATGGAATCAAAAAAGAGCCCACATAGCAAAGACAATCCTAAGCCAAAAAAAAAAAAACCAAAGCTCAAGTCATCATGGTACTTTACATCAAACTATACTATAACAGTACAGTAATCAAAACAGCATGACATTACTACCAAAACAAAAATATACACCACTGGAACAGAACAGAGGCCTCAGAAATAATGTGACACATCTAAAACCATCTGATCATTGACAAACCTGACAAAAACAAGCAATGAGAAAAGGAATCCAATTTTGTAAATGGCATTAGAAAAATGAACTAGCCATATACAGAAAGTTATAACTGGATGCATTCCTTACACCCTACACAAAAATTGAAACAAGATGGATTAAAGATTTAAACATAAACCTAAAATCATACAAACCCTAGAACAAAACCTAGGCAATACCATTCAGGACATAGGAATGCGCACAGACTTCATAAAGAAATCACCAAAGGCAATGGCAATAAAAGCTAAAATTGATAAATGAGATCTAATTAAACTAAAGAGCTTCTGCAAAGAAAAAGAAACTATCATTACAGTGAACAGAAAAACAACAGAATGGAAGAAAATTTTTCCTACATATCCATCTGACAAGGGGCTAATATCCAGAAGCTACAAAGAACATAAACAAATTTACAAGAAAAAAACAAACAACTCATCAAAGAGTGGGCAAAGGATATATACAGACACTTCTAAAAAGGAGACATTTTTGCAGTCAACAAACATGAAAAAAAAAGCTTATCATCACATTTTATTAGAGAAATGCAAATCAAAATCACAATTAGAGACCATCTAATGCCAGTTAGAATGGTAGTCAATAAAAAATAAGGAGTCAACAGAGGCTGGAGAGGATGTGGAGAAATAAGAACACCTTTACACTGTTGGTGGAAATGTAAATTAGTTAAACCATTGTGAAAGAAAGCCTGGTGATTTCTGAAGGATCTAGAACTAGAAATACCATTTATCCAAGCAATACCATTACTGGGTATATTGACAAACAATTATAAAACGTTCTATTATAAAACACTTTCCCACATATGTTTATTGCAACACTACTCACAATAGCAAAGACTTGAAAGAAACACAAATGCCCATGAATAAAGAGTAGATAAAGCAAATGTGACACATATAAACCATGGAATGCTATGCGGCTCTCCTTTACGGTAAATTGATGAAGCAGTTAACCATAATTCTCAGCAAACTGACAGAAGAATAGAAAACCAAACACTACATGTTCTCACTCATGAGTGGGTGTTAAACAATGAGAACACATGGACACATGGAGGGGAACATCACACACCAAGAACTGTCAGGGGGTGGGGGGTAGGGGGTCAGGGGAGGGATAGCAAGGGTGTGTTGGACTAGGCCTAGGATAGGATTCAGAGAAATACCTAATGTAGGTGACGGGGTAATGGATGCAAGAAACCACAATGGCACATGTATACCTGTGTAACAAACCTGCACATTCTACTCATACACCCCAGAACTTAAAGGATAATAAAAATAAATGAAGTAAATGAGGTGTCCCTAATTAGTTTCATCTAGGAATGCCTATTTATGTGGAGCAACCTGTATAAGGAATACAATTCTTTTATTGCTTTAAAAAGAAGAAGACTGTTTATAAATAGCAAATAAAAGAATTAAGTGATTGTTAGGAAAACATAAATCTGATAGCCTGTTGGTTTAGCTATTATCCAGCCATAAAGATGAAAAGAAAGATGTAATAGATTAAGTGGCTATAAAATATGGACCCTTAGATAAATTATGCTTGCTTTATTATTCAGATCTTTACGGACTGAATTAAAGAATAGAAAATACTACCTTTGCCCTATTCCTTAAAGAGCTCCACCCTGAAGTAAGTAATTTTACCTAAGAAACAGTAGCAAAGTTAAAAAGATGATCTAAGTTATTTCATTCCCGCATTTTTATAAAAAAAAAAAAAAAAGCCAGAGTCTAAGTAATTTATAAAGCAAAAAGGTTTAATTAGCTTATGGTTCTGCAAAGGGTATAGGAAGCATCTTGCTAGCATCTTCCTGGCTTCTGGAGAGGCCTCAAGAAACTTACAATTAGGCCAAAGGGTAAAGGGAGAACAGGCAAATCACTAGGCCTGAGTTGGAACAACAAAGGGGAGGGAGTTGTTACTTTAAAACAACCAAATATTGTGAGAACTAACTCACTCTCATAAGACAGCATGAAGGGGATTATGCTAAACCATTCATGAGAAACACCTCCATAATCCAATTGCATCCCACCATTCCCCACCTCTCACACTGGATTACAATTGAACATGAGATTTCGGTGGGGACAAAAATCGAAACGATATCACCATCTAACTGAAGTACACCTTTCTCACATTTTCTGGCTATCATGAAAACTTACTCTAAGATAAATTTACATCTATAAAGGAATCTTAAAGTTTCTACCTGTAAACATGAACACCTAGGAATACAACGAACAAGGTATCTAAAGGACCTCTTAAACTAGAACTTCAACCCATTGCTCAAGGAAATAAGAGAAGGACACAAACCGATGGAAAAACATTCCATGCTCATGGTTAGGAAGAATGAATATTGTGAAAACTGCCATACTATCCAAAGTAATTTATATACTACATGCTACAAGGCACTTCTTGCTGTGGAGATTTTCAGGTTTCAATCATAGACTGATGAAAAATTTACATTTAAGACACTAGACATTATCATCATTACCCCCAAAATACCAATGTTAAATAAAGAGAAACTTTTATTTCTATCAGATATGTGCATGGGCATCTAAATTTCTACACATTTCTTAATATATTTATGCACAGAATATTATATTCATTAGTACATTAATGTAATGGAGAACAGAGAGCCTAAAGCTCACTTAAGAATGACATAAAAATGATGTCACATTACACTAAAATTCAAGCTACAATAACTTGGATGACCCATGATCTAAAGGCAAGATTTAGTTTATCTTTACAAGTCTCTAAATTTTGTTTTATTTATTTATGTATTCTTTGAGACAGGGTCTCAATCTGTCACCCAGGATGGAGATCACAGCTCACTGCATCCTCAGCCTTCCAGAATCAAGTAATCCTCTCACCTCACCCTCCTGAGTAGCTGGGACTATAGGCACACACCACCCACCACCAATACCAGCTACCATTGTTTTTTTGTACAGACAGAATTTTGCCATATTGCCCAGGCTGCTCTTGAACTCCTGAGGCTCAAGCACTCCATCAGACTTGACCACACAAAGTCCTGAAATTACAACATGAACCACTGTGCCTGACTTCAATTTTCTTTACTTAATACGTATTATTTGTACATATTTACTGAGAACTGACATTTTGATATGTGCATAAAATGTGTGATAATCAACTAACAGTATTTTGGATATCCATTACATCGAGCATTTGTCACTTTATGTGTTAGGAATATGTCAAATCTCTTCTACTTATTTCAAAAAAGAAAATATATTCCTGTTAACTACAGTCACTCTAATGTGTGGTTAAACATTAGAACATATTTCTTGTACCTGTATATTTTATCAATTAGCCTAACTTTCTTCATCCTCAACTACCCAAACACCACCACATCATATGAAGTATCTGATAAATATCATTCTAATCTTGAATTTTGTAAGATGAACTTGTTAAATTGCCTCACATGAGTGAGAACAGGCAATATTTGTCTTTCTCTACCTGACTTATTTCCATTAATCTACTGATTTCCATTTCAATCCATGTTTCTGCAAATGACATGATTTCATTCTTTTTCATGGCTTAATACTACTCCATAGTGTATACATACAGTATTTTCCTTATCTATTCATCCTTTAATGGAAACTTCAGTTTACTGAAAATTTTTTATATTACAAATATTTCTACATTAAAAATGGGGATGCAACTAGCCTTCTGATGAATGATTTACTTTTCTTCGGATAAATACCCAATAGTGAGATTGTTACATCTGAAATAGAATCCCCCTATTGTAAGCTGGTTTTATTTTTAGTTTCTTAAAAAAATTGTATGCTCATTTCCATAATGTTTATACTAATCTACATTCCCACCAATAATATATAAGAGATTCCTTTTCTCCTCATCCAAGCCACATTAGATATTTTTTGTTTTTTATATTAACCATTCTTCCTGGCATAAGAAAACATCTCATTGTGATTTTGATTTGCATTTCCCCTATTATTTGTGATGTTAGGCATTTTTCATATACCTCTTGACCACTTTTTATATTCTGGTTATTAGTCCATTATTGGATAAATAGTTTGCAGATATTTTTCCCATTTCACTGACGGTCTCCTCACTCTGTTGTTTGTTTCTTGGGCTACAAAAAGCTTTTTAATTCAATAAACTCCCATTTTTTCTCTTTTTACTTTTTTCTCTATGCTTCTAAATTCACAATCATAAATTTTTTGTCTAAGCCAATGTACTAGAATGTTTCCCCCATGTTTTCTTCCAGGAGAAGGAATATATACATTTCTTCTTTATGTTTGTGTTTCACTTTTAAATTCTTAATCCACGTTGAGTTCGTTTTCATATGGCTGAGAAACAAGGGTCTAGAGTTGGCTTTCTGCATTCAGATACCCAGTTTTCTCAGTGTCACTTACTGAAGAGTACTTCTTTTCACTAATGTATGTTCTTGACACCTTATGAAAATCAATTGTCTATAAATGCTTGGATTTATTTCTGGGTTCTTTATTCTGTTCCATTGATTTATGTGCCTGCTTACACCTATATATTGTAGTTTTCCTTACTATACCCTTGTACTATATTATGATGTTCAGTAGTGTGATGTCCATATATTTATTCCTTTTACTCAGCATGGCTTTGGCTATTTTGGTTTTTTTTTAGTCAATTTTAGGAACGGTTTCTTTCTACTTGTGTTAAAAATTTTCCTGGCATTTTGATAGGAATGTCATATAATCTGTAGATTGCTTTGAGTAGTAAGTAATTCTAATAAAATTAATTCTTTGAATCAATGAGTATGGAATGTCTTCCCCTTGTTTGTGTCCTTTTAAATATCTTTCATTAGTATAGTATACTATTTTTCTTAGAGGTCATTCATTTCTTTGGTTAAGTTTACTCCTACTTTAGTTTTTATAGCTATTGTAAATGGGAGGGCATCCTTGATTTTTTTAACCTAGTTTATTATACATGTATAACAATGTTTCTGATTGGGCCAGCATGATGGCTAAAGCCTGTAATCTCAGCACTTTGGAAGACCGAATCAGGTGTACAACCTTAAGTCAGGAGTTTGAGACCAGACTGGCCAATGTGGTGAAAACCCATCTCTACCAAAAATACAAAAATTAGTCATCTGTCATAGCTAATTTTTGTATTTTTGTTAGAGACAGGGTTTTGTCACATTGTGGTGGATTACTCTTGTAATTTCACAGTGAGTTTGTGTCCTTCATAGGGACATGGATGAATCTGGAAACTATCATTCTGAGCAAACCGACACAAGAACAGAAAACCAAACACCACATGTTCTCACTTACAGGCAGGTGTTGAACAATTAGAACACGTGGACACAGGGAGGGGAGCATGACACACTGCGATCAGTTGGCGGGTGCTAGGGGAGGGACAGCAGAGGTTGGGGAGGGATAACATGGGGAGAAATAACAGATATAGGTGATGGGGGAATGAAGACAGCAAACCACCTTTCCATATATGTACCTATGCAACAATCCTACATGATCTGCACATATACTCCAGAACCTAAAGTACAATTATATATATATACATGTTTAAGAAAAAAAAAGAGCCTGAGGCAGGAGAATTGCTTGAAATCAGAACATCGAGTAGATAACAGTGAGCCGATATCAAGCCACTATATTACAACTTTGGAGACAGAGTGAGATTTTGTCTTAAAAAATAAATAAAATAAAATTTTTAAAAATGCATCCGGTATCTTCTGCTGGTTTTTTAGCCTTAAAAATTCATGAATTTCTTTATCATATCTACGAGTGTTTTGGTGTAGTATTTAGGTTTTTCCAAATATATGATCATTTAATCTGAGAAGAACAATAATTACACATTTTTTTTCTAATTTGCATACATTTTTGTTTCTTTATTTTGCCTGATTGCTCTGGCTAGGAATTCCTTTACTCTGCTTGACAGGAGTGCTACGAGTGACCATTCTTGTCCTGTTCCAATTCTAACAGCAAATGCTCTCAGCTTCTCTACCTTCAGGATGATTCATGATATGGGTTTGTCATGTATGTCCTTTATTACATTGTGATATGTTGCTTCTGTGTATATTCTGTTGACAACTTTTATCACTGTATTAATCACTTCTCACACTGCTATGAAGAAACATCCATGAATGGGAAATTTATAAAGAAAACAAGTTTAATTTACTCACAGTTGTGCACGGCAGATAAGGACTCAGAAACTTTACAATTATAACAGAAGACACTTCTTCACACAGAGGCAGGAAAGATAATAAGTACAAAGCAAAGGGGAAATCCCCTACAACAGCAGCATGGGGGTAACCACTCCCATAATTCAATTACTTACCATGGGGTTCCATCCATGATACGTAAGGAATATGGGAACTGAAATTCAAGGTGTGATTTGAGTGGGGAGACAGAGCCAAACAATGTCATCCCTAACCCCTTCCAAATCTTATGACATCACATTTAAAAACACAATCATGCCATAGCAACACTCATAGAAACAATACAATGTATAACCTCAAACTGAAAACATCCTAAAGGATCCTCGCAAGAGAATGGATAAAAACATTGTGATGGGTTTACGTATTCTAGTAAACTCAGCAATAAAAAAGAACACCAAATGATGTAACAAAAACATAAATCAACATAAAAAACATCATCCTGAATAGAAGAAGATCACTGCAGGAGTACACAATGTATCATTATTTTATACCCAAACTAAGAAAAAGTAAAATAAATTAGAAGCATGGCTGCCTGATGGGCAAAGGAAGATGCTGACTGGAAAGAGGCAGGGAAATATGTTCTGGAGTGATGAAAATATTCTGTGTCTTGACTGGGGTGATAGTTATACAGATGTATAAATCTGACAAAATCCATTAAATTATATACTTAAAAATCTACATATTTTATTGATATTTAAATAATACCACAATAAAAGATTTCTGGGGAGAAGGAAGCACACATGTGTCAGACATTATGGAACTCACCATACTTAATAAATAGTAAAATTAAAAAATACACTCCCTATATTCATATATGAAGCTGAAACTGATGATGTGCCCATAATACAAGTTCTAGACACAGTAGCTTGACTCTTAGAGGAAAACAAAAACAAAAACATATATTTTAAATTCTCACTTCTCATTATTTTCCAAACTAAAAGTGAAAAATTTCACAGGATGTTTAAAAATGTCACATTCTGCCTTTGGAAAAAACAAGAATTTGGGCATGCCATTGCCATCTTACTCAGAGAAAATTTACATCTAATCACAATCACCTATCAGTTTATTCCAGATAACTTGGTTTTAAATAATAGTATCAACAAGGGTATCAGTAATCCTATCCACATTAAGAAGTCCCAAGTCCAGTCCAAATCCGTGTTTATACTTTCTTTTAAAGCATGATGCCACAAATGTTAACCTTCCCAGAGACTTCTCTCTTAGCTCTTATTTACTGGTGAGCCACAGTTTGCCTCAGTTAATAAGTATTTGAAGTGACCAGAGTACACTTAAGTCTGGGCTTATTTAGAAACGTTGTGCTTTATTAAAAGATATTCAGCTAGCCAGCAGTGAAGTATCTGAACTCCAAATTTAGGGATTTATCCCTGGAACAAGCTATTTGTTTTACCCCTAGAGTAAAGTTACTAAGCTTAGTTACTCTAACAGTTACTGAGCACTAAATGATCCACCTAGACTGTGAAATCTCCTTGGGAAGATGCTGACATAAAATCTCAGCTACAAATGGAGGTATAGCTTGTCACCAGCTGTTCTGGGAAATTCCATAGTCTAGAGTTGACCTCATATTCACTTTTCTGTTTATGTCTTACTTAATGTGTTAACCGGTAGAGGGGCTGTCAATCTTAGATATATTAGTCACGAAATGGGTTTGGCTATGCAATGTAAATGTTTTCTCTATGAAATTTATATAAGCAAAGCAGTGCAACAATAAAACTGTTTTTGTGAATTGCATAATAATTCTCATAAAAATTCTATGAAGAACTTCACTATTCGAACTCAGACTCTTTCTAGACTACAACTCAAACTGAAAAATAACACCCTCATCTTTACACAAATACAAAAATTAAAATGGTAAAAGGATATATATTTTCCTAAAGAAAAATCTAAAATATGCAGTCAGGAAATGTAATCAGAACTCTGGGCTTTTAAAGGTAAAATATGTGTGTATCTGAGTTACTTCAAGCTTTTTCCACAAGCAATAGTTACACAATTCCTGTACATTTCTTTAACTGAATGTGCTCATGAAACCTACCCAAAGATAACATTCACTTGAAAGGTAAATTTAACTTTTTGTGCCCTTCATTGGTTACAGTTTATAAAAATCAGTTCTTTATGGGTTTGTTTTATTTTGTTTGTTTTGTTTGGTTTTGTTTTTGTTTATTCTATTTTGTTCCCTTAACTTCACCCCATCAATGTTTGGCAGAAAACATATCAAAAAAATGAAGATCATATTTTTAATAAGTGTACCATAGTAGTGAAAAATAAATACATTTCCTTGAAAAATACTTGGTTCTTTGCTGACAAGTTTTCTATTTAATGAAAACTTCATTTTTAATTTTAACATCAAAACTTTACATCAGCTGACAAAATACACGATAGGAAAGAAATCTTTCTTTGCTTTGGATACATTCTCTTTATAAACAAACGGTCACTCACTCACTGTATCAAGGGAATAAAGAATGATGTATTCCCATTTTAAATATTACCTCAGGGGAACAGCATGGTATATTAAAAACAACTGGACTTTAAAATGAGATATAAGTTCAAACTCTCAGTTTTCTCTTCAATGAACTATGCTTTTGTCAGATTCTATCACTTTTCTAGGCTTCAGGCCTCTAAATACATTAAATTGAGGTAATTCTACAATAAAATTGCTGTGATAAGGAGCCTCAAAAAAAGTTCCACCTCACACAGTACTGAGTTTGAAATGAAATTTTTATTTCTGAATACTCATGCTTTTATTTTTATGGTTAAATGTTTATAATTTTTTAAACGTTCAGTCATAAAAAATTGAAATTACTATAAAGATAATAGATCAATATTTTCATTACCATCTTTAGATATCACTGAATACATACTTAGATATTTACCGAGCTGACACAGAAACTTTCATCTTAACCATCAATTAAATAATATTGTAATTTATAACTTTCAAACATCTTAGAATGGAGTCTTCGGATACAAAATTCTAGAGAGAAGAGGCCTAAAATATGAACTGAAACAATACTTAAAAGATGAATTGAGATGGGGAAGAACCTAGAAAGACTTCATTTTATTCTTCAAATGATTTATAGTTTTCCACAAAGAAGAGGGGGGTCTGTCTTGCTTTACCAGGCAATAGAGATTTAAAATAAAGCTTAAAAAGTTAAGAAAGTATTCAACTTTCTTGAATAAGTTCTCCAGGCTACATTGCAAGAATCCAATTTGCTGAGCGAATACAAACTGAATTTCAGGGACACTTCTACAGCAAATTTTACTAAGCAGAACATTAAATGCAATAAAAGGTTAAAAAAAAAAAAAAAAAAAAAAAAGGTTAAAAAAATACGTTTTAGGCCAGGCACAGTGGCTCATGCCTGTAATCCCAGCACTTTGGGAGGCGAACGTGGGCAGATCACGAGGTCAGTAGTTTGAGACCAGCCTAGCAAGCATGGTGAAATCCCATCTCTACTAAAAATACAAAAAATATATATATACATTTAGAAAATCTGACAAAATTCTCTTCCCATGGAATCTCAGCTATATATTGACATGCAAAAACCATTACTGTAGTCCACTCTCAACAAATTCTTACAATTACATGCATAAATTAAGAACAGGTTATCCCTCAGATTCCTCGTTCTTCCTTCTCATTTACAGAGCTCCCTAAGGCCTTAGCTCACTGTGATCTGTTTCCATAACTACGGTAATATTGATTCAGACATACACAAACCTTTATAGTTACTCAGATCAACAACTCAAATTAACAGATTTTCCCCTGAACCCTATTTTTATATTTCCAAATAAGGAGATAGATGGCTTAACATTCCAATCACGTAATTTTTTAAAAAATAAAAATAAATTCCTATGCCATAATATTCTAGCCAATAATTTAAGCAAATTCATTGATTTTCACACTGAGAAGACAGATAAGTTAGAAAACAGCTTTGCTATCTCACACCACACAAACATATATACGAGGGAGGAGTATGTCAGAAGGTTTAAAAGCTACATACCGGCATTATATAACGGTAATGGGATCCATACAACAAAAAGAGCTAACTATCCTAAATATGTATGCACCCATTGAATACAGGGGCACCCAGATAAATAAAGTTCTTAATGACCTACAAAGAGACTTAGACTCCCATACAATAGTAGTGGAAGATATTAACACTCCACTGTCAATATTAGACAGATGAATGAGACAGAAAATTAATAAGGAAATCAAGGACTTAAACTGAGTTCTGGAGCACGTGGACCTAAAAGACATCGACAGAATGCTCCACCCCAAGACCACAGAATATACATTCTTCTGCGCACCACATCACACATACTCTAAAAATGGCCGTGTAATTGGGAGTAAATCACTTCTCAGCAAATGCAAAAAAAATGGAAATCATAACGAACAGTATCTCAGAACACAGTGCAATCAAATTAGAACTCAGGATTAAGAAACTCACTCAAAGCCACACAAATACATGTAAACTAAGCAACCTGCTCCTGAAGGACTATGGGATAAATAATAAAATCAAGACACAAATAAAGATAACTCTTCAAAACCAATAATAACGAAGACACAACATACCAGAATATATGGGACACATTTAAAGCAGTGTCTAGAGGGAAATTTATGTCACTAAATGCCGACATGAGAAGCAACTAAAGATCTAAAATCAAAACAGTAATGCCACAATTAAAAGAATTAGAGGAGCAAGATTAAACAAGCTCAAAAGCTCACAGAAGACAAAAAAATAACTAAGATCAGAACAGAACTGAAGGAGGAAGAGACACACACAAAAAAATTTTTTTAAATCAGTAAATACAGAAGCTGGTTTGTCAAAAGATCAACAAAATAGATAGACTGCTTACCAGACTAATAAAAAAGAAGAAAGAGAAGAATCAAATAGATGCAATAAAAAATGATAAAGGGGATATCACCACCGATTTCAAAAAATACAAACTACCATCACAGATTACTACAAATACCTCTATGCACAAAATCAGGAAACCTAGAAGAAATGGATAAATTCCTGGACGCTTACACCATCCCAATACTAAACAAGGAAGAAATTGAATCCCTCAATAGACCAATAACAGGTTCTGAAGATAAGGGAGCAATTAATAGCCTAGCAACCAAAAAAAAGTCTAGGACCAGAGGGGTTCACAGCCGAATTCTACCAGAACTATGAAGAGGAGCTGGTACCATTCTCTTTGAAACAATTCCAAACAATACAAAAAGAAGGAATCCTCCCTGACCCATTTTATGAGACCAATGTCATACTGATACCAAAGTCATCCTGATACCAAAATCTGGCAGAGAAACAACTGAAAAAGAAAATTTTATGATGAACCTTAATACAAAAATTCTCACTAAAACACTAGCAAACTGAATGCAACAGCACTTAAAAAAGGTTATCCACTAGGCTCAAGTCAACTTCGATCCTTGGATGGAAGGCTGCTTTGACATATGCAAATCTACAAATGAAATTCATCACATAAACAGAACCAAAGACAAAAAACGTGATTATCTGAATAGATTCAGAGAAATCCATCGACAAAATTCCACAGCCTTTTTTGCTAAAAACTCTCCATAAACTAGGTATCAACAGAAGGTATCTCAAAATAATAAGAGCTATTTACAAAACATCCACAGACAATACCAAACTGAATGGACAAAAACTGGAATCATTCCCTTTAAAAACTGGCACAAGACAAGGATGCCCACCATCACCACTCCTATTCAACACAGTATTGGAAGTTCTGGCCAAGGCAATCAGGCAAGAGAAAGAAATAAAGGTATTCAATTAGGAAAAGAGGAAGTCAAATTTTCTCTATTTGCAGATGACATGATTGTATATTTAGAAGATCAAATCATATCAGCCCAAAATCTCCTTAAGCTCATTAGCAACTTTAGCAAACTCTCAGGATACAAAATCAATGTGCAAAAATCACAAACATTCCTAAACACCAATACCAGACAAACAGGAAGCCAAATAATGAGTGAATTCCCATTCACGATTGCTACAGAGAGAATAAAATAACTAGAAATACAACTAACAAGAGATGTGAAGGACCTCTTCAAGGAGAACTACAAACCACTGCTCAACGAAATAAGACAGGACACAAACAGATGGAAAAACATTCCATGCTGATGGTTAGGAAGAATGAATAGTGTGAAAATAGCCATACAACCCAACGTAATTTATATATTCAATGCTATCCTGATCAAGCTACCTTGGACTTTATTCACAAAATTGGAAAAACCACCTTAAACTTCATATAGAACCAAAAAAGGGCCTGCATATTCAAGACATTCATAAGCAAAAAAAACAAAACTGGAGGCAACACACTACCTGACTTCAAACTATACTACAAAGTTGCAGTAATCAAAACAGCATGATACTGGTACCAAAAGAGATATGGTTCAATGGAACAGACCATAGGCCTCATAAGTAATGTCACACATCTACACCAATCTGATCTTTCACAAACCTGAGAAAAGCAATGGGGAAATGATTCTATTTAATAAATGGTGCTGGAAAAACTGTCAAGCCATATTCAGAAAGCTGAAACTGGATCCCTTCCTTACACCTTATACAAAAATTAACTCCAGATAGATTAAAAATTTAAACATAAGATCTAACACCATAAAAACCCTATAAGAAAACCTAGGCAATACCATTCAGCATAAATGCATAGGAAAGGGCTGCAAGACTAATACACAAAAATCAATGGCAAAAAACGCCAAAGTTAACAAATGGGAACTAATTAATCTTAACAGTTTTGACACAGCAAAGAAACTACCATTAGAGTGAACCAGCAACCAACAAAATGGGAAAAAAGTTTTGTAATCTACCCACCTGAGAAAGCAATAATAACCAGAATCTACAAAGAACTTTACCAAATTTACAAGGAAATAATCTAACAACCCCATCAAAAAGTGGGTGAAGGATATAAATAGACACTTGTGAAAAGCAGACATTTATGCAGTGAAAAATCATATGGAAAAAAGGCTAATCATTACTGGTCATTAGTGAAATGCAAATCAAAACCACATTAGGATACCATTTGACGCCAGTTACAATGGCAATCATTAAAATATCAGGAGACAACACGTGCTAGAGACGATGTGGTGAAATAGGAAAGCTTTTACACAGTTGGTGCGAGTATAAATTAGTTCAACCATTGTGGAAGACAGTGTCATGATTCCTGAAGGATCCAGAACTAGAAATAAAATTTGATCCAGCAATCCCATTACTGGATATATACCCAAAGGATTATAAAATATTCAATAATTAAAAACAAATGCACATGTATGTTAACATAGAACTCTTTACAATAGCAAATACTTGAAACCAACAGAAATACCCATCAATGGTGTACTGCATAACAAAAATGTGGCAAACACACCGCAGAATACTAGGCAGTCATAAAAAAGAATGAGTTCATGTCCTTTGCAGGTACATGAATGAAGCTAGAAATCATAATACTGAGCAAACTAAAACAAGAACAGAAAAACTAATGCTGCATGTTCTCATACATAAGTGGGTGTTTAACAATGAGAACACATGAACACAGGAAGGAGAACATTACACACTGGGGCCTGTCAAGGGGTAGGGGGGCTAGGGGAGGGATACCAGAGGGTTAGGGAATTAGGAAGGGATAATATTAGGAGAAATACCCAATTTATATGGCGGGAGGATGGATGCAGCGAACCACCATGGCACATGTACACCTATATAACAAACCTACGCTATCTACACAAGTACCCCAGAACTTAAAATATGATAAAAAATAAAATAAAATGCTATATTTAATACTAATATTTCAAATAGTATATACAAGAATGTACTTTAAAGGTTTGAAAAGGTTTATTTAATATCAAAATTTATTTGGCTTCACTGGTGGTGGTAGTTAATTTTCTTTTCCTCTTGTAAATAACATTAAAGATGAAGGGTTTATGGGTTTTTTATCAGTGTGAGAATATTGCACTCATTCACTACTTAACTTATATATTATTTCACTGGTAAAAGAAAGTAATAAATGAAGAGACTAGGAAACAAGTTTTTGTATTTGTATTAGTCCATTTTCACATGGATGATAAACACATATCCAAGACTCAGCAATTTACAAAAGAAAAAGGTTAAATGTACTTAGAGTTCCAAGTAGCTGTAGAAACCTCAAAATAATGGCAGAAAGTAAAAGGCACATCTCACAGGGCAGCAGAAAAGAGGATAAGCTTGTTAAGGGAAACTTCCATTTTTAAAATCATCAGATCTCACATCACTTATCAGGAAAATGGCACAGGAAACATCCATGATTCAATTATCTCCCACCAAGTCCCTCCAACAATTCACACTTCAGAATTATGGGAGTTACAAGATGAGAATTGAGTGGGGACATAGAACCTAACCAGATTAGTATTCTAAAATCCTAAATGTACTTTCTATTGAATAGACACAATGAACATTTGAAAGTATTAATAGTATACCATGAACTGAGGCATGTGATTTTCAATCAGATTACTCCATTTACTTTAGAACATCTGCTTATAAAATGTTATTACAAGTTTTTATACTGAATATGTATAACTTTTTCAAAAAACATTAATCTTTATGTATTTGGTACACAGGGAAATCAGAATAGTTATATCCCTCCTATAATATAAACTGTGCCAAAATTAAATTTGTCAACTCTATATACTTGAAAGTAGTTTTCTTGAGATAGCTAAAATATCATAATAATAGCAAAAGTCTAATTTCTGGATTCTAGTCTCCAATGTGAAAATAAGCCACTTTAAGCTAGTTTAGTTTTTTATTTCAATGAGGTCTACTCATAAAATAGGAATAAACCCACATTGATTCAGATTTTTCTAAAGTTAACTAAAAGACTCAGTATGTTTTTTTCTTTTTTGGTACAAGTAAAATGCTAATTAAGGACCATTGCTGACCAAGGCTATGGCACACAGTATTATGTTTGGCTGGCCATGGATGGGTAAAGAGTGTTGGATGAGTATTTAATACCTAAAAAGATTTACCTGTAGAAAGGAAAACTTAAAGTTCCCTGTGTTAGCAGTGTCTGGGAGCTCACCTTATATCACTTAGGCAATGAGTCACTTCATTTCTTTGGTCTACTTTCATTTTATTCGCCTCATTTTCAGATTCTGACTAATGACTCCTGAAGCTCCAGGTTGACACTATTCTTATTACCAGAAACCCCAGTAGATCAGAGAACTCCTAGAACACCTATTTTGAGTTCCTCAAAAAAGTCCCGAGATAAGCTCTGGTTGGACTGACTTAGAACACATATGTATCTCTGAACCAATCAGTGCAACTGGGGGAATGGATTCCACTGAATTGTCAGGCCGCCAGTCCACCACTGGAAGTTTTTGCAGTTACTGTTTGAATAATATAAATTTTGTCCAAAAAAAGCACAAAACAGTCTGTGTTTTACCTCATTAATTAAAATTTTAAATCTTTAAACTCATTTTTATATCAATGTAAATTTATTAAATCTTATCTATTAAAAACAAAAATGACAAAATTTACTCTATCATTTAAAAATATTTAATATAACTGATTTTTTTTCATAAATTCAAACTAATGATAAGTCAAACAAATGCCATTACAGATTTGTGTCTCTCAGAAGTTCATATATTGAAGAAACTCCCAGAAGATCAGAAAGCAACCTTATTTGGAGGTAGGGTAATTGCAGATATACTTGGGTGAAATGAGATCATATAAGAGTAGGGTGTGTTTCTAATGCAATTTGACTGATGTATTTATAAAACAGAAAAGTTTGAACATGGGAACATACACAGAAATAATCACATGTCAAGAAGGAGGCAGAGATTAAGGTAATGCTTCTTCAAAGTCAAGGAACAAGACCAAAGATTGCAAGAAAACCATCAGAAGCTGGGAGAAAGGCCTAGGACAGAGTCGCCATGACAACCCTCAGAAGAAACCAACTTGGCCAACACCTTGAATACAGAATTCTAGACACCAGAACTGTGAAACAATATATTTCTGTTGTTTAAGCCTTCCATCAGTGCTCCTTTATTACTACAACTCTAGAAAACTACTACAAATGCCTAACTAGCAAATTACTACTAGATGTTTAACCAACTTTTGTAAATCAAATGGACCAATTATAAATGTAAATGAGTTTTTCTTAAATACACAAATAAAACTCCCCTACACATTTCAAATTAAAGTTTTGACAGACAAAATGTATCTCTTTTCTGATGTTTTATACTCTGTCAGATAGTTTACATATTTTAATCAGTATAGATTCTGATTATCATAATGATTTTAAATGTTTAAAAACTACAATATTCAGTCTGGCGCAGTGGCTTATGCCTGTAATCACAGCAGTTTGAGAGGCCAGGGAGTCAGATCACAGGGTGGGGAGGTCAAGACCATACTGACCAACTTGTTGAAACCCCGACTCTACAAAAATTACAAAAATTAGCTGGGTATGGTAGCATGTGTCTCTAATTGCAGCTACACAGGAGGCTGAGACACTAGAATTACTTGAAGCAGAGAGGTGAAAGTTGCATAGAGTCAAAATCAGTCCACAGCACTCCAGCCTGGCAACAGAATGAGACTTTGGCTCAAAAAAAAAAAAATTAACTATGTGAGATTATTCTATTTCATCACATATTTACTTTTCTTTCCACCCTAAATATAACTATTTATGCTTACCTGACCAAAAGGAATATCTTAATTTCATCTGATACAAGAAAATACTTAAGCATAGGTATGTTATAAATAATGGAAATTCACTTCTCATAGTCCTTGAGGCTGGGAAAGTTGGTAAGAAGGCACCAGCTGGTTCATTGTCTATTGGAGGCTCAGTCTCTGCTTCCAAGATGGAGCCATGAAAACTGTTTATACATGCAGAGGGATAAAAGGGTAAAAAAGAGATTCAGACTTTTATAAATGCACTAACCCATTGATGAGAGCAGAGCCCTCATTACCTAACAATCTCCTAAAGGCCACATCTCTTCATACTGCTACAATGGGAATTAAGTTTCACCATGAATTTTGGAGGAGACCCAAACATTCTATCCATAGCGAGGAGTATGTTTGTTACTTGCAATGGCTTATTATTATCATCTTTTTTCATACCATTTAATTATCTGAACTCATCAGATTATGTACCCCCATCCACATGTTGTAAATAAACATTCCACTGCTTGTTGAGTTCTGAACCTTTATTTTACCCTTAGCTATTATTCGATTCTTCAGCCTTCAGACACTATTTCACAGTAACTTTATTAACAACCAATTTCTATCTGATAAGGTATATGGTTTGCAGAAATCAGCTTATTATCAGATGGGTTTGGGAGGGTTCCCATGAAAATACCTTGACACCACCTATCTCATTCCCATACAGCTGAACACGAACCACCCAGTGACTGGGCCTGACCCCATCCATTGACTGTGAAAAATCACGCAAGTAAGCAAGACGCAGCTTCTCCCTTCCAAAATATTCTCATCCTAAGTCAGACGTGGGTTAGTTTTCAAGTCACATTCGAGAAGCCTAATAATAAAAATACAAAGACAATATCTACAACAAGCAAATGGTGATGAAGGCAGAGAGAACCATGAACTGATAAATGAGATAAGGACATAAGGAGTCAATCATATGGGGACCAGTAGTCCATGGTGAGGAGGTGGTCTTGGAGCGGAGCCACCAAGTGAAGCCACTAAAGGGCTTAGACTGAGGAGTGAAGGGGTCTCACTTAGTTTTAAAACATGATTCTGCTCTACTGCACTGCTCTAAGTCAACTACACAGTAAGCAAAGAATGTATAATAGAGAAGATTAATTGTCACTGAAAAGAGTTACAGAATTTTCCAAGAATTTAACTGTTCTACAGGCTGAGGCTGGAAAAAAATTTGAAACTAAGAAAGACACAAGAGAAACTCCAAAATTGTCTGAGGTATTAGTTTATTTTACAACCATATATCTAAAATGCTCCCAATACACGTATTGGTTATAACACATTAAACCCTCACTTTATAAATAGCCTCTGTCTGTAGGGTTCACCTGTTTAGATATAAATTTTAGGAAGATATCAAATAGCAGTTTGGAGCTTGAAAATTTTCGGTGACAAGGAAACTAAAATTATTAAGGCTTACAATAAGGCAATGGCAGAAAATAGAAAGGGGTACAGATCCAAAGCTTCTTCAGGAAATAAAATAGATAAGCTGGAGAACAGTTACTCATAGGATAGACACAACATATCTTAAGACAATATTTCTCACACATATTTACTGTAAAAAGAAATACATGCCATATTAAAAGAACTTCTTTATGCAGAACCTCCCCATACACATACTGTTTAAGGATCAAAGTTTTACAAAATAATGCATACTCTTACTATGAATTATTGCAATTTGCACCACTGTATTTAAAATGGTCTCTAATTTTTTTATATTCTGTTGTTTCTATTTTCAACTATTGTCTGCATAAATTGATTATATCACCACAGTTTGAAAAGTATTGATTTAGAGTCACTCATCACTCTTGCTTTCTAGCATGGCAACAGAGAAGTATTAATGACTACATCATCGAGATGAGAAATACCAAAGAAGGAAGGAAGAGAATGTTTGGAAAACAAGAGTCAGCATTGGATCTATTAGAGACTTTCACATATAATGCCATTTAATGTTTATAAGCACCTAATTGGGACATTGTTATTCCAATTTTAAAAATGAAAATATAAGGCTCATAAAAATACTTTTTGAAAAGTTAACAGGCAGAAAATACAACTGGAAACAACTTTTTATATTCGCACTGTTAAAATTAAATATTTTGCCAAGATCTCTTAACTAATATAAGCTTTCCTGTATTTCTGAAAACCTAAAATTACAGGTAAATACTGTTATTAAACTTCTGGCTGTCTCCATAGTCTGAGTAGTGCTTTGTATATTTCGATTATAAAAGAAATTCTCTTTCCGTTCTTTCTTTGTGTAACAACCACTCTTCATATGGAAATAACAAACCAAATTGTAAATCTATTTGTTCTGTGGTTGAGAAAAGAGTAAGAGATCTTAGCTAAATTTCCTCTACATTGTTCTTTTTCATAGCATTTTTAAACTGCAAGAGACTGCAGAGATCATCTAGTGAAGGCATCCAATTCCTTTACTCACAGATGAGAAAACTGATCTCATCTATTTATTGGCAGAGCAGGGTATGTAGGAAACCCAAGTAAATCATCTGTCTGCCATTTAAAATTTTTAATTATTATTTAACTCCCTTCTCAACTCCCCTCTGCAAACATTATAGTTGCCTAACTCCTTGTTCCAGAAAAATCATCTCCCAAGTGTCCAGATCACACAATTGAACACAAAGAAAGATTTAAGCACAAGGCAGAGGAAAGGGTGGAGTTGCTAACATCCTCCTTCTTCCTACAGTGAGTTCAAAGCTTTTTTTTCCACTCCTACTTCTACTTCCGTACACACAGATGGAATTAACCATGTGTAGAACCCACACCATTTTATATCCAGCTCCTACAGAAATTAAAAATTGTTTCTCTCTTACTATGCTGATGATTACTAGCCAGCATTCTGAAGAAGCACTTCCCTCTTCATTTTTCTGTTTTCCTGTCCCTTCCACAGCTGTATGTCAGTTTCTCACAACTCTGCTTTCTCAGGACGTCCTTCTGGACGCAGCGCCTCCTCTTGGCTCTTTCCATGGAAGGGTGGAAAGCTACGAGGAGAGAGTGCCACAGAGGGATTCAGTCAGGCCCTAGCAGTTGCTTGTGTGCTTCAAATCCTAAATATGGGCAACTATTTTTCAGTCAGTGTAATAAATGGAATTCAACTATTTTTGACATAAAACAACTGTCCTAGACATGGTTCGGATGCATGCCCAGATGCACTAGGGTGCACTGCACCTGCCTGGGACAGTGCATGCAGAGACAGGAGGGTGATGTTATGCAGACTGGCAGGCTGAGAGAAGAGTGGAAATGGTAGCTCTGCTCAGAAGTGCTGAGTGGGGCTGAATAAACTTGGTCCCCAAGCGTATATGGAGACCGTCTCTTCACCATTCTTATGGCAACTTAAACAATTTGTGCAAGACAGGGTCTCGCTCTCTCACTCAAGCTGGAGTGCAGTGGCATAACCATAACTCACTGAAGCCTCGAATTATTGGGCTCCAGCGTTCTACCGTTGTCAGCCTCCAGAATACCTGTAAACTCCTGAAATAAGGCCAGGGCAGCCGAAGGACTGTGTTGATATCCAATCTCCCTCTGTATATTTATTTTTTAAAGCCAGTGCTAAAGCTATAGAGTAGGCCTAAGAAAAACCTCATAAGTACTTAATCCTTATCAAAATAAGAAGTGTCTACTTAAATATGGTTACCTGAGTAACAGGTTACATTAAGACAGGCATTTGGAATCTCAGGCCTATTAAAGATGACAGAGACTCTCCTTGACCAAACTTTAGTCAGGCATCTCTCAGTCCTGTTTTCAACTAAGCCTTCCCAGCCCAGTATTACCAAGAAATTCTGCTGACATCCTTACACCCTGATCACCTTCTAGATCTGGTTAAATTCCTTATTCCCTATCCACGCCATGTTATCATCTTGGCCTACCTTTGCCAAAACTCCTGTTAACACAATTCAGCAAGAACCTCCCTAACTTTAATGTCTCCTCTTAGTAATTTTTTCACCCACTGACCCCTTTAGTGTGCTCCTTGGCCGTCAATCCCCTTGTTGTATTGAGAGATGAGCCTGTGAAAATTGCCAGTATCAAAATGGAGTGACCCATGTCAAAACCCTAACAAAATGGAGGCAAGAAGCAGAAAGAGGAGCTGTAATGCACAAATAACTGTTACAAAACTTATCACATGACTTCCTCAAGACCTGTGTTCCACATACAGCATCTGCACAAGAATACTTACCGAGCAAAACTGTTTCTACCAATGAACAAACACCAACTCCTATAATGAGGTTCAGTAACCTACACACCTTTTTTCAGGGCTGCTTACATAGTCATCTTTACATGAAGACAAAGAAGCTTCTACCCCATGGGTAGGCCTAGAATGCATCATAGGCTGAGAATCCCACATTGCAACCTCCTACATCTTTCCAAATGAGCTCATTTACACTTTGGAAAGAAAAACTGTACCAGGCATTGCAAAAGTTTCTATACTTAAGAATGTGTTACAATAATTGGATAATTCTAATAATAATGAGAACTAATTTCAACTGCCTAAGAGTCAACAGTATTAGGGTCACCAAGAAAAACAGACCTAATAAAATGAAGAAGTAGGATGGGATTTAGAGAGATGTCTATGTATCTAGACATAGATAGATACAGATAGGTGACAGAAAAATAGATGATAGATGGATAGATACATACACACATAAATACACAGATACATAGATACTTAGATAAGATAGATGGAATAGATCACTATCAAGGTATCTTTATGCATATTCATATTTATCAATATAGATACAGAGGCAGAGAAAGCGACAGAGAAATTGGTTGAATTTAAGGAATTATGTCATGCAACTGTGGGAGTGGGAAAGTATAAACTACATAGGCCCTACCAGCAGGTATAGTCGAATGAAACTTGGTATTGCACTCTTCAGTCCAACTTCCACAGGACCACAGGCTAGAAACTCAGGCAGGATTTCTGTATTATACACTACAGAAGAATTCCTTCCTTGGGAAATCACTGTTTTTGTTCTTAAGGTATCAACAAATGGGATGAAAACCACCCACATTGTGAAGGGTATTCTACTGTATCCAAAGTCTACTACTTAGCTGTCAATCACATCTAAACACTACCTTCATGAAATTGTCTAGATTGGTGTTTGACCAAACAACTGGACATTATACTCTAGCCAAGTTGACACATAAGAATAATCACTACACCAGCTAACCCTAACTTAGCTTTTAACGACCACTGAAATCTTGCATATACATAAGTCTTTATCTGGGTTATTTGTTCCTTCCCATTGGTGGATTTGTCTGCCTATACAAATAGATAGCTAAAAACTTTTATTTTACAATTTGCCCTTATACCTGCAAAGAATTTCATCTCCTTTCTTATTTAAAAAAAAAAAAAGGCTTAGATATTCCTAATCCATTCAGATTCCAAACAAACTTTAGAGTTTGTTTAACTAATACTTTACAGTATTTGTAAATAAATTGGAGGAGAATTTATTTCCTAACAGTATTGACCTTTCCCATCAATTAATACCCAGTTTTTTGGCATTCTCTTACACCCTTCAATAAATATGAAGGTCCTTTTACTTTTTGTATCACATATCAATTTCATCTTAGTGTCTATAATAGTTTAAGCATAAGGGAAATAAACAGAACAGTCAATAAAGGGATGGAGGAAGATTTACCAAGCAAATGGAGAGCAAACAAAAGCAAGGGATGCAATCCTATCTGATAAAACAGACTTTAAACCACACAAACATCAAAAGAGACAAAGAAAGGCATTACATAATAGTAAAAGGATCAATCAAACAAGAAGAGTAAATATTCTAACTATCTATGCAACAAATATAGGATCACCCAGATATATAAAGCAAGTTCTTAATCACCTAAAAAGAGACTTAGACTCCCACACAATAATAGTGGGAGAAGTTAATACTTCACTGTCGACATTACACAGATCAAGGAGACAAAAAATTAACAAGGATACCTAGGACTTGAACTCAGATCGGGACCAAGCGGACCTAGTACACATCTACAGAACTCTCTACAACAAATCCACAGACTATATGTTCTCAGCACCACATCACACTTACTTTAAAATTGACCACATGATTGTAAATAAATCACTCCTCAGCAAATGCAAAAGAACAGATATCACAACAACCAGTCTCTCAGACCACAGTGCAATCAAATTAGTACTAAGGATAAAGAACATCACTCAAAATCGCACAACTACATGGAACATGGACAACCTTCTCCTCAATAACTACTTTATAAATAATGAAATGAAGGCAGAAATAAAGATTTTCTTCTAAACCAATGAGAACGAAGACACAATGTACCAGAATCTCTGAGACACATTTAAAGCAGTGTCTAGAAGGAAATTTAAAGCAATAAATGTCCATATGAGAAGTGAGGAAAGATCTAAAATTGAAACACTAATGTCACGATTAAAAGAATTACAGAAGCAAGATCAAACAAATTCAAAAGAAGACAAGAAATAACTAAATCAGAGCAGAACTAAAGGAGATAGAGTCACAAAAAACTCTTTAAAAAAAAATCAATGAATCCAGGAGCTCGTTTTTTAAAAAGAGCAACAAAATAGACTGCAAGCCAGACTAACAAAAAAGAAAAGAGAGAAGAATCAAATAGACAGAATAAAAAATGATAAAGGAGATATCACCACCGATTCCACTGAAATACAAACTACTATCAGAGATTACTTCAAACAACTCTATGCACGTAAAAACGTAAATCTACAAGAAATGGAAAAATTCCTGAACACTTATAGGCTCCCAAGACTAAACCAGGAAGAAGTTGAATCCCTGAATAGACCAATAAGAAGATCTGAAGTTGAGGCAGCAACTAACAGCCTACCAACCAAAAAAAACTCCTGGTCCACATGGTATCACAACCAAATTCTACCAGATGTATAAAGAGGAACTGGTACCATTCCTTCTGAAATTATTCCAAACAATACAAAAAGAGGGAATCCTCCCTAACTCAATTTATGAGACCAACATCGTCCTGATACCAAAACCTGGCACAGGTACAACTAAAAATGAAAATTTCAAGCCAATATTCATATGAACATCAATGCAAAAATCTTCAAAAAAATACTGGCAAAACCGAATGCAAGACCATATCAACAAGCTTATCCATCACAATCAAGTAGGCTTCATCCTGGGGATGCAAGGCTGGTTCAGCATATGCAAATCTATAAACATAATCCATGACATAAACAGAACCAAAGGCAAAAACCACATGATTATCTCAATGGATTCAGAGAAGACTTTTGACAAAATTCAACAGCTGTTTATGCTAAAAACTCTAAATAAACTAGTTATCAATGGAACATATCTCAAAATAATAAAAGCTACTTATGGCAAACCCACAGCCAAAATCATACTGAATGGGGAAAAACTGGAAGAATTGCGTTTAAAAACTGCCACTACATAAGGGTGCCCTCTCTCACCATTTGTATTAAACATAGTACTGGGAAATTCTAGCCAGAGCAATCAGGCAAGGAAAAGAAATGATGGGTATTCAATTCAGAAAAGAGGAAGTCAAATTTTTTCTATTTGCAGATGACATAATTGTATATTTAGAAGACCCCATCATCTCAGCCAAAAATCTCAAACTGATAAGCAACTTACCAAACTGTCAGGATACAAAATTAATGTGCAAAAATCACAAGCATTTCTATACACCAATAACACAGAGAGAGGCAAATCATAAGGAATCTCCCATTTGCAATTGCTACAAAGAGAATAAAATACCTAGGAATACAACTAACAAAGGATGTGAAGTACCTCTTCAAGAACTACAAACCATGGTTCAAAGATATATAACAGGACACAAATATATGGAAAAACATTCCATGCTCATGGTTAGGAAGAATCAATATCATGAAAATGGCCATACAACCCAAAGTAATTTATACGTTCAGTGCTATCCCCATCAAACCACCACTGACCTTCTTCACAGAACTGTAAACAACCTCCTTAAACTTCATATGGAACCAAAAAAGAGCCCGCATAGCCAGGAAAATCCTAAGTGAAAAAAGAACAAACCTGGAAACATCACGCTATCTGAATTCAAACTATACAACAAGCTACAGTAATGGAACAGCCTAGTACTGGTACCAAAACACATATAGAACAATGGAACAGAACAGAGGCCTCAGAAGTAATGCCACACATCTGCAACCATCTGATCTTTTAATAAAGTGGACAAAAACAAGCAATGGGGAAAGGATTCCCTGTTTAATAAATAGTGTTGGGAAAACTGGCTAGCCACGTGCAGAAAGCTGAAACTAGATGCCTTCCTTACACCATATACAAAAATTAACTCCTGATGGATTAAAGATGTAAATCTAAGACCTAACACCATAAAATCACTAGAAGAAAACCTAGGGAATACCATTCAGAACATTGCATAGGCATGGATTTCATGATGAAAACACCAAAAGTGATGGCAACAAAAGCAAAAATACACATATGGGGTCTAATTAAATTTAAGAGCTTCTAAACTGCAATAGAAACTATCATTAGAGTGAATCGGCAACCAACAGAATGGAAAATAATTTTTTCAAGCTACCCATCTAACACAGGGCCAATATCCAGAATCTACAAAGTACTAAAACAAATATACAAGAAAAAAACAACCCCATTAAAAAGTTACCAAAAGATATAAACAGACACTTTTCAAAAGAAGACACTCATGTGGACAATAAACACATGAAAAAATGCTCTTCATCAATGGTCATTAGAGAAATGCAAACCAAATCACAGTAAGATACCATCTCACGCCAGTTAGAATGGTGATCATTAAAAAATCTATACAGAACAGATGCTGGAGAGGATGTGGAGAAATAGGAACGCTGTTAAACTATTTGTGGGAGTATAAATTAATTCAACCATTGTGGAAGACATTGTGGCAATTCCTCAAGTATCTAGAAGTAGAAATACCATTTGACCCAGTAATCCCATTACTGGGAATATACCCAAAGGATTAGAAATCATTCAATTGTAAAGACAAATGCACATGTATGTTTATTGTGGCACTGTTCACAATAGCAAAGATTTAGAAACAACCCAAATGCCCATCAATGATAGACTGGATAAAGAAAATGTAGCACATGTACACCCTGGAATACTATGCAGCCATAGAAAAAGGATGAGTTCAAGCCCTTTACAGGGACATGGATGAATCTAGAAAGCATCATTCTCAGAAAACTAACACAGAAAACCAAACACCACATGTTCTCACTCATAAGTGGGTGTTAAGCAATGTAAACACATGGAAACAGGGATGGCAACATCACAAACTGGAGTCTTTTGGGGGTGGGGACAAAGGGGAGGATTAGCGGAAGGGTGGGGAGGCTCAGGAGAGATAACATTAGGAGAAATAACTAATGTAGGTGACAGGAGGATGGAGGCAAAAAAACGACAATGGCATATGTATACATATGTAACAATCCTGCATGATCTGCACATGTACCCTAGAAGTTAAAGTAAAATAAAAAACAAAACAGTAGGAATGTCGATGACTTTTATGTATTCATTCTATATCGAGAAACATGCTAACCTCTTATCAGTGCCAATAATTTGTTTATATGCAATCTTAGATTTTATATATATTCATATATCAATATTTAAAAATCAATTAAATTAATATAAATTAATATAAAAATTATATACAAATTATATATATTTACTTCACAGGCAAATAATGGAATTTGCTCATTCCAATACCAATTCTCATACTTTTTACTTGTTATCCTTGTCTTATTGCATTGATTACAAACTCTTATAAAATTCTTACATAGCTCCCTACTTTAACAGATATTTCCTAAGGTTTCACCATTAATAGTATTTTCTACAAGTTTAGATAGACTTTCATTGTTGGGCAAGTCATTTTCTATTTTGAGTTTATGAAAACTTTTCATAACAAATGAGTGCTGAACTTATTGCATGAGTTTTCTGCATCTATTGAATCAATTACATATTTTTTCTCTATTAATATGCTAACATGGTGATATATTAAGATAAAAAATATTTTAATATTAAGTGATCCATGATATCCCACAATACACATTATTGGACAATAATGCATTTTCAATGTATTTCTCAATATCGCTACCTAATGTATAACTTAGTATCTTTACATGTATATTAAGTATTACTGAACTAAAGTATTTCTTATAGGCCCTAACCTTTTCTGGTTTTCGTATTGCACTAATAATAATAAGAGAATTCCTAACATTTATTTTACACTTACTATGTGTCTGTCACTGCTCTTAGAATGTCTCTTTTATTTTGCTATTTAATCACCACAGTTCTATGACGTAGGTACTCTGGTCATAATCCCGATTATGAAAGTGGAAACTGCTAAGCATTTCCCTAGGAATATAGTTAGTAAGTATGTGAACAGGAACACATTTTCTGTTCTCTAGAGAAATTTAACAGTGAATTGTTATGTGTTTCCTGATAGTTGGATAAAAATTTGTCAGTAACTATGATTCCTGCTTTTATTCCCAACTGATTGCATTTCCCTAATGGATTTTAATATATTCAGTTTTTAAATGTCTTCCTAGATCCATTTTAATAAGTTATACTTCTCTAGAAAATATTTCATTAAATCTGTATTTTCACATTACATGTTATACATACGTAATTGACTATTCAATAATTTAATATGAAAACATATATTGTCTTTGATTTTTCCTGATTAATGTTGTTAGAGGTTTGTGTAAGTTTTTAATCTTTTCTAAAAATGAACTTCATTCTAGCTTGAAACTCCTTATTGTGGACTGCTTTTCTAAATTTCTTTATGTCTCTTATTATTACTTTTTTCTATCTTCTTATGATTTATTATTTTTCTAACATTTTTACTTAAATGTTATTCAGTTAAATATATTTAGCTAATAATTTTACACTTATTTTGTGCTAGTATACACATTTAAGGTTAACATTTTTCCTGTGAGTATATTTTTTACTTTAGTTTATCAGTTGTGCTTCTCTTGTTTTTCAGATCTAAATAGTTTATAATTTGCAATACAATTTCTACTTTAAGTTATAAAATATTTGGAAAAGTACATTTTGTCATTATTTACTAATTTTATTATCTTGTTTTCAGAGAACATGCTTTCTATGTTACCAACTCTTAGAGACTTCCTTTGTGCTCAAGTACATGAACAATTTTAAAAGATATATTCTATGGATGGAAGTCACCTACCAGCCAGGATGAAGTAAACCTTCTAGAATCTTTCTCTTTCACTCATTACAATTAAAAATACAAGACAAAATACTGAAACACATTACACGATGGTAATTCTTAAAAATAACTAATAGCGAGGAGGTTGAGGAGAGACATCAAAACTCAAAAAATGACAATCAACAAATGTCAAATCCAGGATGATAAAGATATTGTAATAAAGACTTTATATAAGGTATTATAACCATGCTCCATTAGTAGATTATGTATGTATAACATGTAATATGAAAAAATGATATTCAAATAGTGACTTTCATGGGATAATTTCCTTGAAGATCATCTGGACTTGATATAAGAATGGGCCGAATCAGGGAACAATGTGATGGGAACACGCAGCAAAAACTTTGAGAAAAGCCTGGTTTACCATCAGAGGACTAAGAAACTGGGAACCTGAGATGTGAAAAGTAGAGTTTCAAGGAAAAATCTCAGTGTGTTTTTCTCTCTCTCCCCAAAGGAAAGCTTCGTGGACCAACATCAGTACTTGTAGAGACAGCAGCAGAAATGTAAGCCCTAGAAATCCAACTTTCTGGACAGAGGAACCAGAAAAATGTGACGCTATGATCCTCTGTGTGTTAAGTCTGTGCAAGGAATCCCTCTTTTTACTTTCTGTATTTTTATTCATTGTTCTACCCCAGGGTATATCCAGTAACATAGAACTAAGCAACTGTGTGGAAGACTTAGACAGAAGACCTTGGCAAGAGGGACTGGTAAAAGAGGACCCTGGGAGACTGTGAAAGAAAACTAATCAAAAACAAACAAAAAAGAAACAGAAGTGAAGAAGAGAATTCCCCGTTTACCGGAAATTCAACCTGAATGCAACACATCCAAAGAAGCATGGCAAAAGCTTTCAACTGAACTGTGAATCAGCTCCCAAGTCTTACACTAATCCTTGACTGTTTCAGATAACATGGTAAAGACTTTAAAACCCTCAACTGACATTCGAACTAACACCAGTGGAAGGCAAGATAAAACTCATTGTCTGAACCCAAGTGGATTGATTAGTAACCAAAAAATCTTCAAAAGATTTTAACAACATGCAGAGTCTCACAACAGATTACTCAAAATTTTGAAGATGCAAAGCAAAATTGTGCCACATACAAATAACCAAAAAACAAAATTGGACCTATTTTCCAGAGGAGCAGCAATCAACAAATGTTAAATCCAAGATGATCCAGACGTTGGAATAAATACTTTATAAAGCTATTGTAACCATGCTCCATGAGGCAAAGGTTCATACTCTTGAAATTAATTGCAATAAAGACATTCTTAACAGAGCAACAGAAACTACTAGAAAAAGAAAAAAATAATGGACATTTAAAAGTAAAAACCACAACACCTCAAATGTTAAAATTACCGAGACAGGTTCAATAAAAGGATACAGATGACAGAGGAAAAAGTCAGTAAACTTAAAAATTGATCAATGAAAATTATTTAGTCTAAATAACAGAGAGAAACCAGATTCAAATGAAAATGACCAGAGCCTCTAGGGCCTGTACATAATATAATAACAAAATCCAAAAACCTAGTATTTCTGTCATTGGCATCTAAGAAGTAAACAGCAAAAAAGATTGGTGCAGACAAATATTTGGAGATATAATGTATGAAAAAACATCCTAAAAGTTTAGAGAAAAACATAAATTTCCTTCAAAAAAATTTCAAGAAGTTCAGAAAAATAGTTTAAGCCAAACAACACTTAAGGGAAATTATACCAGATGGAAACTTGTAACCTTAGCAATAAGGAAAAGAAACGGTTGGGCATCTGAATAAATGTACTTTAATATTTTTCCCCTCTTAGTTCATTAAAATATACATGCCTTTTGAAAGCAAATTTTGTAACACTTCTCGAAAGATACCAATGTATGCAAATATAATGAATATGACAAAGCAAGTAGACAGAAAAGCAGTAAGAACACAGTAGGAATGAACAACACTACTAACCAACTTGACCAAAGTGGTATTTATACTACTTCTCATGAATATAAACAATGATCCTCAACAATTTAAAACGAGTAATACATTTTAAAGATAATATAAAATTATATTTCATTTAATAAAATTAGATGCACAATGACGTACCTATCAGAATTCCTATAAAAGAAAGGAACCATACACAAAATTGACAATGCCAAGTGCTAGCTGGGAGCAAACCAACAGGAACTCTCGCAGGTAGCTGAAGACAATGCAAAAATTACACACCACTCTAGAAAACAATGCCTTATAATGTCAAACATACCCTTAGCATACAATCCAATAACCACACATTTTAGCTTTAACCTAAGTGTGATAAAAATCCACATTGATGCAAATATGAAAATGTCAATAATCGCTAAAGTTATGTTCTGAAAAAGTAGATTTCAACTCTGATTATTTTATCACTGGACTCCTCTGAAATCAACACAGAAAGTCACAGAAAAACAAACTCAGGTCATCTAACTCATTCTACTTGTAACTTACAATTAATTTAAACCCACATTTTGAGGGGAGAAAGTTATAAAGTACTTCAAATCAACTGTTCCTTTTTTCAATTTCTTTTAAACTTGGAGTTACAGAGAAGATAAGGTAGAGAAAGAAAACAAAAATGATTATTTTGAAAGAAAAAACTTTGAAATAGCTGAAAATAATTACTTTCATGTGAAAATTATAATCCATATAAGCTTCAATGTTCATTTGCTTCTTAAATCAAATATTAGAAACCTATTTCTAAAATAAAAAATAATATGTTTATTAAGATTCTTTTTTATGTATTCCATTTCTGAATGTGAAATATTACATACCACCAAAAGTCTAACACTAAAGTGTCAAACTTTCAAACTGATTGATCCTCCTTTCCTTGGGAAAAAATTGGTTTTTATTTTATATTATTTTCAGAAAACTGAGTTATTTAAAAACTTACTGTTCCAATAATATCTATATTATTTAAAAATTATAATAGAAGAGAAATATTCAATTAATCATTGATATAATGTACCTATTAACATCACGTATTTTCAAAAATGTTTAATTGGTACTATGGAACATATATATATCTCATACTCAAATATTGCTGAATATCACCTCATTACTTCATCTGGGTTATTTTTGGACATAAAAGACAATCCAGAGAGAAACAGGGAATGTTCTTCTCTCTGTTTGCTGCTGTACACATCCATTGCCTTCAAGCAGGAGAGATGAGTTTTGTTATTGTATTTTCTTCCATTAAAAACATAAATATAACAATCAACCCTATTTGTTCCTTCTCATTATTAAACACTTTTCCTCGTATTTCTTTTTCTCCTGTTTCACCCTGTGGTCCCCTGAATTCTTTAATGAGTATTTCCTTTCCTTATAATTTATCTTTATACATATTTACATATACTCTCTATATCTTTCCTATTCAATTCTTATTTTGAGGGCCAGTTTAATGGACAACAAATTACAGTGTTGTACTAAAGATCATTTTTTCCAACTGATTTCTCCTCTTCTTTTAAACAATATCACTTCCACTGAATGTCTAACCACCGATTGAAAGTGTCACTTCAGCTGTGCATACACTTCATTATTTTTCTTCCCTTTGTTATGTATGTGTATAATGTGTTTTGAAAAATTAAAATTAAATTTTGCAGGTTTCTAAATTAAAGGTCCCCAAGAATTAATAAAATATTTTTTATTAAAAATCAATATGGATTCCCCTAAAAGATGACAAGTGCATATTAATAATACAATAATACAAGCTTATTTTTTATACTCCCTGAAGAGATATTTTAAATGTTTTTTATTAATGGATAAGCAACAGCCCCGAAATGTAGTAAAAAGATAGCAACCAGGTAAGGAAATAGTCATGCTTTTCTACAGAAGTGCCTTTGGTAACAATGGAGCCCTGTATTGGTAAGTCATGTTATTCCTGGCCTTTAGCTGAACACATTACACAAATTACTAAATTTCATCATTCAAAGAAACTTGCAATTATTCACATTTTTATCAATATGTATTAGATGACGAAACAGAACCACAGTTAGGAAATTTCTCCATGATTGCGTAGCAAGAAATAGAATTGAAACACAAGTATGTCTATCACCAGAGGCACTGTTATTTCATGACTGACAGGGAAGCCAGCTATCAGCTAGAACATAGAGTACTATACTTCTTACATAAAATGAAAAAGAAACAAAAACTATGTGAATCTAGATTGTGACGAAAAATAAAAAAAAAACTAAAATATAAGTGAAAATGCCCAAGAATGTTACAGAAATTACTTATCATTAAACTCATGGCCAACGACACACATAAATTGTACATAAGACTAAAACTTGACTAACAATTGGAATTCTTTATGAAAATGTAAAACTTTTATTTTAAATGTCCTTTCTGTATAATAAAATGTCCACACTCACTCTTTTATAACTTAAAAGCAGCCGTAATTACTCTTATATTAAAACAGAAAAATTGTAGGGCTTACTAAGTGTTCAGGCTTTAAATGCCAATAAATAGCATGCTCTTTTTCCTGAACACAATTTCAAAATTAGTTATGAGTTGTAAACATAATTGTAAATTATATAGAACTGCTGACAAAATGTTTCAGTTCATTTGACCTAGTGTTACATTTTGAAGTGCTTTTTAAAAAAAGCAAAATACAAACCAATTTACAAGAACATAATTTTTAAAATGTCCATGGGCTTTACATACCAGAAAAAACTGACTTATTATCATGTAAAATACACAAACTAGCAAGGAAGAACACTTCCTATATATATATTTATGTAACCGTAATCTAAGGGAGTTCTTATTTGTGCCTTATTTAGATAGAAACCATCCAGGGAAACTTAGAGTAACAATAGAAAGAATGGGACTCTTCCTTTAGAGATAATTTTCTCCCACCAGGAAATTAAATGTTTCTCCTGGCAGCCAGTAAAGTACACAGAGGAATGTCAGCTCACACGTATACCTCTTCAAAGCTAATCACAAACTGGGGTTACCCAAGGTTCAGACTAAAGAGAGGAGCAGTCCAGTGATACATATTATTTGAGCATGTAACCCAATCTATAAGAATCAGCTAGAAAACAATGGTTCTTTAGGATTTTATGAACAGTAATCACACTAAAGTACAAATATAACATTTTTATATTACTAAAGGAGAACTAACATCTGTCCTAAAGATGCCTCAGATTATATTTTGTGTTTACAATTGTATAATATTAAGAGATATACTTTTGTACATCAAAATATATGTAAATCAGGAAACTTATTACACTGCCTATCTAGACAGAATTGGTTTTATGTAGATAAAAGACCCATGTATTTAGAATCATCAAATCCATGAGTATACATGAGTTTCAGTCACTAGTTGCTGTATCAACTTATAAATATTCTGTAACATTTCTAGGCCTCAGTTTCTTCAACTGTAAAAACTCAAATAATTGTATCTGGCTTGGAAGAGGACAGAATAAAATTACACATGTAGATGGCTCTAAACACTTGCTACTCCTATACAAAGATAAAGTAGTGTTATCATTGTATCCATAAGAATAAAAAGATCATCACTGAAATTTAGCCACGTAGAATCTCAGGTAAAACACATTATTGAAAATGTGAGGATCTTCTCAGTGCTAACACTTGCAACTCGACATCTCTTTGCTCTAAACCCAGTCCAACTGAATACTGAATTAGCCTTCTGGAGCAGGAACCACAATCAGACTGGCACTAGAGAGACATCTAGTGTTTGAAACAACGGAAGAGCAGATGTGATGGTTAAAATAAAATTTTTAAGGAATTAAATATTCCATATTCAAAGAAAGCCATATAAATATTAAATCATCACTACAACAATGTCTCCAGAAATTTAAAAATGCATTATTTGAATTTTCAAATCATAAACAAACAGCCAGCAGTCAAAAAAAGGAACTCCAGAAACTCACTGTTTAAGACATTTACCATTTAACAGGATACAGTTTAGAGCAAAGTTAAGATCAAAGAGATCTGTAGAGAGAACAAGTAAACAGGACAAAGATTTTGTAACATAGTAATCAGTGAAGAAAACTAATTAGCTTTTGAATTTTTTTGTTCTTCCTTCTCTAGTTTTTTTAATTGTGATGCTGGGGTGTTGATTTTAAATCTTGCCCGCTTTTTCTTGTGGGCATTTACTGCTATAAATTTCTTTCCACACACTGTTCTATAACTGTGTCACAGATTCTCTTACGTTCTGTCTTTGTTCTCATTGATTTTAAAGAGCAACTTTATTTCTTCTGCTTTATTTCGTTATTTTCCCAGTAGTCATTCAGGAGCATGTTGTGCACTTTTTCCATGTAGTGGTGCGATTTTGATTACACTGTGATCTAAAAGATCATTTGTTATAATTTCCATTCTTTTGAATTTGCTAAGGACTGTCTTCATTCCAATTGTGTGGTCAATTTTACAATAGGTGTGATGTGGTGCTGAGAAGAATATATATGCTACTGATTCACAGTGAAGGGTTAATAGGTATCTATTAGGTATGCTTAGTACAGAGCTGATATCAAATCCTGGATATCCCTGTTAATTTCCCATCTCGTTGATACATATAATATTGAAAGAAGGGTTATAATGTCTCCCACTATTATTGGGTGGAAATTTGAGTCTCTTTGTAGATCTCTAAGAATTTGCTCTATGAATCTGGAAGTTCCAGTATTTGGTGCATATATATTTAGGAAAGTTAACTCGTCTTCATGCATTTTTACCTTTGCAATTATATACTGCCCTTCTTTGTCTGTTTTTCTTTGTTGGTTTAAAGTCTGTTTATAAGAGGCTAGGATTGCAACCGCTGCTTTTTCTTGCATTCCATTTACTTGGTAAACAATCATCTAGCTCTTTATTTTGAGCCTATGTGTGTCTTTCTACATTAGATAGGTCTCTAGAATGCAACACAACTGTGGGTCTTGACTCTATCCAATTTCCCAGTCTTTGTCATTTACTTGGAGTGTGTAGGCCATTTACACTTCAGGTTCACACTGTTATGTGTGAATTTGTTCCTTTTATTATGATGCTGCCTAGTTACTTTACTGGATTGTTGATAGAGATTCTTTATACTCTCTATGCTCTTTACAATTTGATATGTTTTTATAATGCCTGGTATCAGTTGTTCAATCCATGTTGAGTGCATCCTTCAGGAGCTATTCTAAGGGGAGTCTGCTGGTGACAAAAAATTTCTCAGCATTTCCTTGCCCGTTAAAAATTTTATTTCTCCTTTATTTATTAACGTTACTTGGGCTGGATATTAAATTCGAGTTTGAAAATTCTTTTTTTTAAAAGAATATTTTCTTTAAGAATATTGGTCCCCACTCTCTTCTGGCTTACAGGTTTTATGCAGAGAAATCCATTGTTAGTATGATGGGTTTCCCTTTCTGGGTAACCAGATCTTTCTCTCTGGCTGCCCTTACCGTTTTTTTATTATTATTTCAACATGTGTGAATCTCCCACTTATGTATCTTTCAGTTGCTCTTCTTGAGGAGCATCTGTGTGGTGTTCTCTGTATTTCCTCAATTTGTTTGCATGTGCTGCTAGGTACTAGAAGTTTTCCTTCACAATATCCTGAAGACTGTTTTCCAAATTTGTTCCATTCTCCTCACTTTCAGGTACAGCAATCAAACATAGATTTGGTCTTTTCACATACTCCAATATTTCTTAGAGCCTTTGTTCGTTTTTCTTTCACTCTTTTTTCTCCGAACTTGTCTTCTTACTTTATTTCATTAAGTTGATATCTCTGATATCCTTTCTTCCACTTCATCAATTCAGCCACTGATACTTGGGCATACTTTTCAAAGTGTTTTGAAACCAATGGGAACAAAGACACAATGTACCAGAATTTATAGGACACATTTAAAGCAGTATGTAGAGGGAAATTTATATCACTAAATGCCCACAAAAGCAGGAAAGATCTAAAATTGATCTTACATCACAATTACAAGAACTAGAAAAGCAAGAGCAAACACATTCAACAGCCAGCAGAACACAAGAATTAACTAAGATCAGAGCAGAACAAATCATCATGAGATACCATCTCATGCCTCTTAGAATGGCAATCATTAAAAAGACAGAAAACAACAGATGCTGGAGAGAATGTGAAGAAATAAGAAGGCTTTTACATGGCTGGTGGGAGTGTAAATTAGTTCAACCATTGTGGAAAACAGTGTGGTGATTCCAGAAGGATTTAAAACTAGAAATACCATTTGACCCAGCAATCCTACTACTGGATATATACCCAAAGCATTATACATTATTCTACTACAAAGGCACATGCACACTAATGTTTCTTACAGCACTGTTTACAATCTCAAACATTTGGACCCAACCCAAATGCCCATCAATGATAAAGTGGATAAAGAAAATGTGGCACATATACACCATGGAATACTAAGTAGCCATAAAAAAGAATAACTGCATGTCTTTTGCAGGGACAAGGATAAAACTGAAAACCATAACTCTCAGCAAACTAACACAAGAAAAAAAATCAAACACCACATGTTCTCACTCCTAAGTGGGAGTTCATCAATGAAAACACATCAAAATAGGGACAGGAACATCACACACTGGGGCCTGTCGGGGGTAATGTTGATGACAGGTTGATGAGTGCAACAAACCACCATGGCACGTGCATGCATAGGTAACAAACCTGCACATTCCACAAATGTACTCCAGAATTTAAAATATAATATTAAAATAAATAATACATAAATAATACATACATACATACATACATACATACATACATAAAATGAAAGGAAAAGGCCAGGCAGGAAGGCCACATAGTTAAGTTTTGTTGGTCATCCAGGTTGGTAAAGACATGAGATTAAGGCCATGTAGGTAAGGCCCAGTGGCTAATGCAAGGGTTCTTGTCCAGGGATGGAAGGTAAATATAGGAAATCAGGACACAGGGATTACTCTAGGGGAGTAAACCTAGGGAGATAAATCTAAGGGTTAAGTACTGGTAGACAAAACCAGAAGCTTGAGGACAGCTGTGTAAATGAAAAGTAAGACAATGTGGAAAAACATTGTGGCTAATCCAGGTTGTTGAAGCTATCAGGTTAAAGGTCATAGGGATAGGTCAGGTGAGGAAGACTAATGGGGTCTGGCCAGGGTGTTAAAATGATGTCAGAAAGGGAGAGAGTAAAGGTAGGGAACTAAAGCCTCCTGGGCAAAGTCAGGTAGGTCATGACCAGAGATTGGGTACAGCAAATTAAAGCCAGGCAGGTAAGAAAAAATGAATAATGAAGGGCAGGAACTTATGACTACTTGTATGAGACCAGGAGTTTTAGACCATACAATTAATTTTGAATGAGGAAGTCCAGGAGGTTAATAAGGTCAGATGAATAATGTCAGGCTCCTAATAACATGTGGACAAGATAAGATGATGAAGGGAAAAGGTTACTAAGTTTAGCTGAGTGTGGACGGGTTGTTCAAACCAAGTGTATAAAAGACTACTTGGGTAACAGCAGGCTGGTTAATCAATGGATAAAACACTCAAGAGAATTAAAGCAAAGTCAACAAGCGAGCCAAATAGTGACATGAGGCTAATACTAGGTGGGTAAGATAGTGAAGGGAAGGCCAGGAGGTTAAGGCAAGCTAAGTAAACTGGGTGGTTCACACCAGATGTGTATCAGGCCAGTAGATTAAGTCATGCTGTCTGATACCACGCAGGTGAGTATGGCCCTAAGTTTAATGAGTTCAGGTGAAAAAGGCTACTGGGTAAGGTCAAGTAAATACAGCCACTTTGAGGGCCACAAAGTGAAGACCAAGAAATGAATGCAAAAGACCAGAACAGAGCAGAATGACACCAGGTTAAGGCCAGTAGGGCGGTGATACTTGAGTAAGACTAAAAGCTTGAGACTGTGAAGGACAACTGGGTAACCTGAAGAGGTACGAACAGCTGGGTGATTCGGGTTAGTAAGAATAGGTCATTAACGGCACACAGTTAAGGTCAGGTGGGTGTGCTAGGTGCATAAGCCAGGAGATTCATACTGGACGACTAAGGCTGGGGCAGGTAGGTAAATCTAAGTTGGCAAAACCGTAAGTTTAAGCCTAGATCAAAAAGCCAAGTGACAGATACCTTCGGGTGGCTAAGGCCAGTAAGTCAAGGCCTTCCTGAGGCTATCTACTTGGCTAACTCCACCTGGGTAATGCCAAGACGTTAAAACTAAACATATTGTAGATTTTAGTCAGAAGGGTAAGGCCATGTCAGTAAAATGAAAGTTTGTGTATAGTTGGGAAGACCAGGTCGATAAGCTATGTTGGTCATCCAGGTTAAAAAGGTCATAAGATTTAGGCCAGCTCGGTAATGCAAGATGTCTAACTACGGCGCTGGGGCTGGGGTCGGCGCTGGGGCTGGGGCTGGGGCTGGGGCTGAGGCTGC